>PVIW01005543.1:0-104507 GCA_004026585.1 Noctilio leporinus | reverse complement strand
ATTGGGCTGTCTGTCTCCCTGGTGTTGAGTCGCATTAGTTCTTTATATATTTTGGAGATCAAACCCTTGTCTGAGGTATCATTGGCAATTATGTTTTCCCATACAGTTGGTTCCCTTTGAATTTTGCTAATATTTTCTTTAGCTGAACAGAAACTTTTCAATTTGATATAGTCCCATTTGTTGATTCGTTCTTTGATTTAAAGGTGTTTATAAAAATTTTTATAGCTGATTAATGGGTCTTCTTTACTAATTCCATAGTCTGTATTATTCTTTAATCTGTTTCTACAGATTGATTTTTCTTGTGGTTATGAGTCATATTTTCTTACTTCTTTCCATACCTTTGATTGGGTGCTGGTAATTTTGAATTTATATTTAGTGCTGGATTTTGTATCTTTAAAGAATGTTGGACTTGTTCTGATGCGCCCTTAAGTTACTTGCGAATCAGTTTGATCCCTTTAAGGCTTGCTTTCATGCTTTGCTATTGGCAGGTCTACACTAGCCTTTATTCTGGAAATAATTTTGCCCACAACTATGACAACTTGATCCATGCCACATTTTTAATGAAGTCCCTCCACTCTAGTTGGAGTGGAGTATAGTGTATGATTCTAGTAGAAGTTCAGCCCTGGTGAGACCTGAACATTTTTGTCCTATTGCTTTACACTGCTTTCCAAGCCTTCGGTGGGTTCACTCGGTGAATGTACAGATAAGGCCTCAACAAGTCTCCTTTGCAACTCACCTTGATTGGATGACATTACTAGGCTCTATGTAAGTTTATTCTGTCTAAAAACTGCCCCAAGCTCTAAGCAGGGTTATTATAGGACTTACCTCATCTACTCCTCTTCTTCTAATACTATCATTCTGTGCCATCTGCTCTCCAGTGTCTGAAATCTTTTATTTCATGTATGTGTCTGATTTCTAATTGTTTATATTGGGAGGGCAGTTACTATGGTAGTTAATCCTATAAGGGAGGAAGTTGACACTCTACCTTACTTTGTTGTTTTTGCATGATAATTTATTTCTAATGGGTCAGTGCATGAGAGAACACATTCTTAATTTTTATATTGTGTTCTTTCTCTTTCCTGTTGTCAAAATATTATATTTTATGAAACAGCTGTGACAGTATATGTAAATGCTTTTTAATACCTTTATCTAATAAATTTTAAAAAGCTGGAAACATAGTTATCAATTCCTCAATATTTTGGTTATTTGAAAAATAACCAATTGGAAAATGTTTTGCTTCACTACCTTAGAGAACAATTGTACCTACACAGAGACTAACAAAAGTTATAAGCAAAAATAAACTGGTGATATCTAACATGTTTGATCAGCTGGGCATCACAGGGTCTTAGGTCTACCCCTCTAGATACATGAAAGTGATATTAGAATAGTGAACATTAACAGGTCTCTGCCAACTAATGATGTTGTAGACAGGTTGTGTCAGTTCAGGTTATCCAGAAAGGAAACACCAAGATGGAGTTAAGAGTACAAGAGATCTGAGGAGATAAAACTATAAGTTATAAGTGAAGTGTTGGAGGAGTAGGCAAGGGTAGCCTTCACACTGTTCTGATCTCTATAAATGAGGATGCAGAAGGAAGGTGTATTAGGTGGGGAAAAGGCCCAGGTTGTGCTGGGTCTCTGAGAGACCGTCAACCAGCCCAGTGGGGAGCTTCAATACAAAGACTGCTTGCAGAGAGTCCTGCATGGTGCAGGAATGGCAGGGTCCTACTAATTCTGCCCCACTCTGCTTTTGGCCAGGTTTTCCAGAGAGAGAGTAGTCTCAGCTCAAATGCTGCAACAGACCCTGAAGGCACTCCTACTGGTAAGTATCACCTAACTTCACTTACAGAGATCAGTTTGTTCATAAAGAGAAATTAGAGCAAAGCTTTTCAAGACCTGCATCCTATTTTAATGCACTAAGGCTGCAGATAGTGGCCCTGAGAAAAACTGGCCCAGGACATAGAAATGTGTCTGCCTCAGTCCATTTGGGCTGCTAGAATAAACTACCACAGACTGGGTGGTTTATAAGCAGCAGAATTTTTACTTATGTTCTGGAGTCTGAAAGTCCAAGATCAGGGTGCCAGCATGGTTGGATAAGGACCCTATTCTGGGTCCCTGACTTCTCATGGTATTTTCACAGGTGGAAGTGACTAAAGAATTCTTTGGGATATCTTTTATAAGAGCACTATTCCCATTCATGAGGAAGCTATCCTAATGACATAATGACCTGACAAAGACCCTACCTCCTAATACCACTACCTTTGGGAGTTAGGATTTCAACATATAAATTTTGGAGGAACACAAACATTTAGACAATAGCAGCACCCTAGTGATGTCATTCTCCTGCTTCTCAGGATATGTCCTAGTCTTTTAGAGTAAGTGTAAGTCTGGCACTGGGAGAACAATCGTTACTTCTGTTTCCCCAACTGATGTTTTGAATTTGAGTTCTTGTGCCATTGTGTCCTAATTTCCTTACCCATAAAATGGAAATTACAACAATATGCCCTTCTAGGCCAAACATAACTTGAAATAATATTTGGATGAGGAGGAGTACACATGTGGAGGGAAATAATATAATCTGCATCTTTTTCAAAGCCAAGATATTTTATAGGAAATCTCCATATCTTCATTAATTAGCATGGTCTCTCTTTCCCCATCACATTCTAATTTCTAAATTGATATTGACATATTAGTTTTTTTTTCCAAGGTAAGTTATTAGGAATATCCATAAAGCATCTTCTCCTTTTTTTATTTATTTGGAAGTGCCATAAGTTAATTCTTACATTACATTGTGATAGAATTACTTGGGTTGCTTGTGGTCCCACTGTTGCAACATCACTAAACTTTCTATTTATTGTTAGTTCTCAAATTAAAAATTATTTCATAAATCACTGGTTTCTTTAGCATTTGTAGCTTTCTTCCCTTGAAGTAAAAAAATAGTTTCATCATCTTTTCTGAAAGATCATGATTCACGTTGTTAGTTCAGACCCAATGTTCTAAATTTAAAAGTCATAGCAGACAGTTCAGTAGGTCAGGGGGAAACAGAACACACTAAAATACTGACTCATAACAGAGCACAACTCTGATTAAATCCCCAAAAATCCAAATTACGATCTGGTTCAAAATAAATTTTCACCACAGAGACTGAGAGTGAAGTTATTGAGAAAGCAAACATACAGGCTGCAAGCCACTGCCACCAACAGTGGTTTGAAATGGCAGGGTGACTTGCAAAGAAATTCAGCTCCAATCTAATACCCAGTCAAAATCATTTTAGATGCTTCTCCAGTGGCTTGAGGAATGCCTCTTCTTTTCCCTGAATTACAATCTTACTGTCTCACTGGGGAATGTGGCTTAAGAGAATGGTAAAAATGTCATGATGTGTCAGCAGGAATGACTGAAACAATGGAAGCCCATGTAGGAAAGGGAGTGCATCAAAAGATAGGAACATATAGACAAGCATTTCTAGGAAAGTACAGCAACACTCCTTGCTGTACTATGAGGGCAGAACATGAGGAAAGCAGGTGGTGGCTAGACTTCCCCTGCTTTCACCACATCACTGCTTACTCTTGCTTATCCGCAGGTTTCTCTTACTCAAGGAAATAAACCAAGGATAAGGCTGGGAAGGTGGCAGCGCTGAACTGCTCCTGGCCATCAGGAGTGTTCCTGGGAATACAGGCAAGGGAGGGTTTCATTTATAGAAGTCAGGAGAAAAGAAAGTCAGTAAATGCTCAAGTGCACATCTAGCGCTGGCACTTCAAGGTAGGCTTAGCTCCCGCCCTCAAATAGCTTACCTTCCAACAAGAAGATGAAGAAAACCCAACTGAAACAAATGTGAACAGAATAAGGTTATACACAACTTTGTGCTAGATTATTGCTCCATTAGTCACATTCCATTTCCTTTAATTCTCATACCTTCTTTTATATAAGTCTTTCTCCAGAGGCTAAAATGTTCTACATGCTTCCTTCCAACTGGGTGGGTGCTACTTGAGGAGAGATGTCCATGTGTCCCACTTGCTTTTACTCTTATGCACTGGGCCTGAAACACATATGTATTATTTTACATTATGAATTGGTTAAGACTAATAAAAGAAAGAGATTAATAGTGATGAGGTCATCAAAGTTCAATGAAAAATATCTTGATCTCAGAACCCCAGGAGGCCCTCAAAGTAATTGCCATGAATGAACAAATGGTTTGAAGAAATAAAGTATCCTAAGACAAGACAATATCATTAGCAGAGGCATGAGAATGGCATATTGACACATCTGAGGTGGATTAAACAAATTAGAGCTGAAGTTGGGTAGCATAAAATAAGAGGAGGTAAGTTTTACCAGGAGAGAGAAATTCTGGGTTTGGAAAGCCCAGAAAAAAGGGCTTAAATTGGATGTCCTAGAAAAGGGGGAGACTTTGAAGGTTTGAGGACCAAGGAGCTGCGGAACCAGAGTGTCTAAGGAAGATGAATAGGCTTGCCACATAGGATGAGTTAGGAAGAAGAGGCCTCACCTAGTCTAACTCTGAGTCCAGGCCAGCCATGCAGGTGTGAAGTGATGGCTGGGAGCAGGGGAGGTGATGGAAAGGAAGGGGTGTCGATAAGAGGCATTTCAAAGGAAGGCTCAGCAGGATTTAATAAACGCTTTTCAGTAGATCAAAATCCCTGGGCTTACTGAGTCTGCAGCAGAAGAGATAAGAAAATGACTAACACTTGTAGAAGGAGCAAAAGATAGAAGGCCTAGGAAATAGAAGCCAGGCCTGGCCGTCAGCTACCCGTGACCTTGCCCAGCCACTTGTTCATTCATTCCTTAAAATCAGGAGGTAGCCTCAGTGTTATAGAAGCTAGCTACCCTCTTGCATTTGGCCACCATGTGAAGTTTAAGATACAGAAAGAAAAGACACCCCAGTTCTTGTCCTTAGCAGCCTTTCTCGAACTTTCTGGAACTGCCACTTTACAAAGCACAATTCTTCTGGCCTTGCTAAATAATCCCCACCTAGTCCTGCCTCCTCTGAAGCTAAGAACACACTCAGGTAAGCATCCAGGAATGCTTTTACCTATTAGAAGATTTGGGTCCTTGAGCAAGTGACTTATTTCAGCATTTAAAGTACTCAATGTGATATGTAGAAAGAGTGCGCTCATCCAGTTGTAGAAATACACATCAGTATATATGCCCAAAAGAAGTAAAATATAATTAATGTAGAAAGTGGAACGACACTGTTCATTTTCTTTACATTTTCTCCTACTGAGAATCTTTTTTAGGTGGTGATATGGCATTTACTGTAGATTCTGCCATCTGAGGGTCCCATTAATGTTCCCAATATTCTGATATGTTTAGGAGGAAAGACCTTCCATAAAGAGGCAGAGGCAAATTATGGTATAGCCATATATCACACAGTAGAAATTATATAATAGAAAATATGCATGATAAAACTTTATCTATTATAAAAAAACAAATAATAATTATGTGATACAGTAGACATGTTAGCTAATGGTATGGTGGTAATCATGTTGCAATATACCTACACATCATACACATTAAACTTACACAATATTATATTCAATGATATCTTAATAAAAATAAATAAAAATAATATAAAAACTTTATCCACATGGGTAAAACTCAAAACCAAAACTGGCAACTTGCAAAAGAATATCTAAACATCCACATCTATATCAAGATTCTATTTATGTAGTCAAAATATTGTAAAACAATACCATTTTTCTGTTTAAGAACACATGAATGATGGATGTAATACAACAATAAAATTTAAAAAAAGAACACATGAATGTACAAGAAAATCTAAAGATGTATCTGGAAGGGAAAAAAAGGATGGGTATGGGATATACATGGCAGCTTCAGCTATATCTGTAAGGATTTATTTTTTTAGCTGGGTAGTGTATGTGTGGGTGTTCACTATGTAATCCCTTATGCCTTTCTGTAGCTTTGCAAGATTTAACAATATATTTTCTTTCAGCCTTCTTCCTGGGAAGAAATGGGGAAGCCACACTCATAGTGGCCATTCCACTCCATAGAAATAACCTTCCTTTCGAAACTCCCTCAGTAAACAAGAGACTCACCTCCATCCACAGCAGGGAAACAAAAAAAAGAGCAAAGGAGACCCATGTGTAAAGGGTTGTTACTAAAGGGGGTAATATCTTTCAGTCAACCCTCACTAATTAAGGTTTTTAAAGTCTGTATATTTCTGTTTTGCTGCACAAAAGATCCATTCCAGGAGGAGGAGGGACATCATTTCTTAGCATTCCTGAGCAAGGGAAAGGGCTTCCTCCTATTACAACGCTTAAGAAGGCAAATATGTGAGATTCACCAAAAGTGTTCAGATGCCTGGGCCTCACTGGCCCACAGAAAGGGGATTAGTAAAGTACCATTAACCCCACAATAAAAACACATCAGTTTAGGGCTTTCTTTCATCCTAAACTTAGTTTATAAACATTGCTTTATTACAGGGAGAATGTTTATCTTCATGTGTTATAAGCAAATTCCCCAAAACAACAGCAGCTAATAATATTAAATATGATGTTGGAAAATCTATTTTCTCCTTCCAGCAAAAGTGAAACATAGAAGAGTTAAGCCAGAGTGTGGTTTAGTTTAAGCACCATCTACTTCAATTAGGTTAGAAGCTTTATTAATAAATTTAAGAAAGCCAGAGGTTTGAACCTAAAAACTCCCTCTTTTTCCATTACTTACACCAAATTTCTAAAACAAGTCAAAAGATAGTTTTATTTATGGCTTTACTGTGCCAGCAGTTAGGACACATTCTAGCAATTTATGATCATTTATCTGAGAAATGGTTGATGACAAAAGGAACTTAATTGCAGTCTTCCCTTCTACCACTGCCAACCAACCAAAGAGGTTCTTCAGCTTCCCTGTTTGTTTTTATTTATATGTAAACTTCCAGAGGCTAGTTTGACTAAAGGCCTTAACTAACCTTGACTTTTCTGAAAGCTGCCCTTTAGGGTTAAGAATGTGTTTCTGTCAGTATCATCATTTTTCACTGGAGGGTCATATTTATTGTGTGAAATTACTAATGACATCATGAAACCAATGGAGAAATAGTGCAGTGTCTCTCCCAAAGGGCCAACATGCAAATTTAAATGCGTCTCAGTTCTCAAACATCAATGTGCATTAATCTGTTCAGCATGTGCCATATAAAATTTCTGACAATGAGGATCACAGTAAAGAGACTTGAAAGCAAAATGCAATTTACCACCTATTCATTTCCTCTGGTGTGAGGGTGGAGTAGAGGCAACTCAATAATGGAACTAAGTATATAGTATTTTCTAAACCCAGACTTGGAGATATGGGCTTAGAAGAATAGATGCAATCAGAAAGACAAACAAATTTGAAGTTAGGGCTCTCTTGGAATGTTCTTGATGTGTGGCCTCCATGGATAGCTGAGAGTAGAAGTGGAGAGGCTCAAATGTATACATCAGGAGAAAGGTAACTTTTTTACTTTCTATATCTGACAACTTTTCTCTTGGTCTCTTCTGTCTTCCCAGGACAGGCAAGTTGTCCTGTTCCATTCATGTCTTTATAGTCAAATCTAATGATTCGCAGCCAATCTAAGTATTATTATCTCAGCCACCATCTAAGTGTCACTCTAGTTTATATGTCAGTTTTCAGGGCTTCTACCCCTTCCTTTTCACTTTTCTTTCTCCTTGGAGGTAATTTAATATCTCCACTGACTTGCACATTGTTCTAGTATTAAGAAGGAACTCTGGCCCTGAGTGGTTTCTGGTTTGGGTTTCTCATCCCACTTGGTCTCAGCTATGGCTTCTTTCTTGGTCATGACCATTGTGTTCTGCCTTCTGCCTGGTCTTTGGGGTGCCAGGCTGGAATCCAGAGACTTCTTCATACCTCTGCCCTGTCCTGATGTTCTCACCTTCTATCTTGATCCTTTCTGATGTATAGTTTGCTTACCCTTCTGTATCCCTGCCTTCCTTCTGGGCCTGAGAATTCTAACCCACCTCCTCTGCAGCACTATATGTAGGTTGAGTTCTGGGAAGCTACCCAAACCTACCTCCAGAGCATCTCCCTGCGACCTTACTATTTTATTGCTCTAATCCCATGGGCTGGATTTCTCTGTGTGACTTGCAGGCTTATTTTAAAAAACCCAGCACATGTCTTGATATTCTCAGGTTCCTTTTAAACATCTCTGGAAGTTAGTCTGGGGTACTAGACTATGAAAGGAAGGAGAGAATTAGGCAATAGTTTGAGGATAATAGTTGAGTTTGGAGAAGGATTATCCAGAGCAGAGGGTGATAATGAAGGTTTTATTCTTTCATCTATTTATTTACCATTCAGTTATAAATATTGACTACCCTGATTATATAAATGTAAGCAAGACATGGCCCATGTTCTTAAGGGATTCCCAGATCAGTAGAGAGCAGGCCTGTGAGCAGAGGTGTCCAGAGCATGCTAGGGACATACAAAATGTAAATGCCTCACTGTAGAGAATGGCAGAGTTGCATGGGGATTCAGAAAAGTTTATTTTTAGAAAAGCTGATGTTCCCAGTAAGTCTTGAGGCATGATTAGGCTATAATCAACATTGGGATAGAGCTCTTTGGCAGTGGAAGTAATGGAAGTAAAAATATACAGCATGAAACACGTGTAGCATGATTTAGTATAGTTTGAATAAAAAAGGTAAAATGGGGATTAGGAAGAAGTGAGAAAGGGAAGATGGTCAGGAAAGAAACAGAAAATTAAAGAGTTGAGGGCTTAGTTTAAAAGCTGGGTAACTATTGAACCTATGAATCAGGGGGGAGATATGACCATTTTTACCTTGTAGAAAGATTATTCTTGCCATAGTATAGGAGGGACTTGACTACATCAAGATTGGAAATAGGGAGGCCTGATAGGAAAAGATGAGAATGAATTAAGGAAGCAACAGTAAGAAGATAAAAAGGACTGAATAGCTATGAAAAAATACTTAATAATTATGATGAGAAGATTTGATTACTTACTATTCTTGGTGATGGGTGAGAGGAAGAATTTACCAATAATTAAAAGTTTAGTGAGTGGATAATGATATAATTTGCTAAAATAAAAAGTATAATACAGGGAGTAAATTTTATCAGGTAGGTCATTTAGTTAAGTTTTGGATATATGAAGTCTAGGGAGTTTTTGATATATGTAGATGCTATTTAGTAGGTAATTAAACAAGCCAAGTACTAAGTGTCAAGGTCTGGGCTAACTGTATAAATTTATAAGTCTAACTTAATAGATTTATAAGCATAAAGATTGCATTAATGACTATAGCAGTCTTTACATGATTGAATGTGTCCTTATTTTGCACCAATAATTTGGTTGGCCATAGGATTATAAATGGAAATTATAGGTTTAAAGAGTGAATCTATATTCTAGTATACAGACTTGTTGATGAGGTGTCCAATCCTCATTTTAGCCTTATCTGATTTTTCTCCCATCTCTGGGAGAACATTGAAAGAAGAAAATAAAGAATGGAGGTCAAAACTTAGTAACACCCATGTTTTAGGGGTTAAGAAGAAGGCTTAGGATCTTACAAAAGAGCCTGAAGAAAAGAAGTCAAAGAACCAGTTAAGTATCAAGTACTTGAAAAAGAAGGTTGAAAGGTTTTCAAGAAGAAAATAGAGGTTCTGGCAAGATGGTGGAGGAGTAAGTGGAGCTATACCAATCTCCTCCCAGGTTGTATCTGGAATTATATTTTTGGAGAAAAACTCAGCTGGAATTACCAACAGAACACCAGCTGGAAAGAAGTCCTATAACTATTGACAGAACAGAAAAGGCCGCTGCATCACAATGTGTGTGACTGGTAGGAGTCGTGGAAACATGAGAGAGCTGGCTGAGCCCCCACAGGAGGCAACAGCCTCAGGGAAGGAGCTGGAGGTCCACCTGAGAAGGGAGGGTCTGGTCCCCAAGCTGGGGGTCCCAGCTATAGCAACACAGCAGAGAGCAGAGCAGCATCCCTGAATTGGTCTATCACCCCAAGCTGCTTCTGAGCCTGGTGGTGGATCATAGACCAATAGGATTACAACTAAATCAATCCTTCTTAGCCTAGCAGTTCCTTAGGCTAGCAGCTGATCACAGTCTGATTGGATTACAACAAAACCTAAAAATAGGGAGAAAAAGAAACAGTCCATCACCAAAAGAAAAGGAGGAATCCCCAGAAAGATAACTAATTGAAATAGAGGCAAGCAAACTATCAGATATGGAATTCAAAATAATGACAATAGAGAAGCTCAATGAGCTCAGCCAGCTCAAAAACACTATAAGCAACTCCAGGGAAACTACGAAGAACTCCAGGGAAGCTACAAGGAACTTACTGAGAACTACACTAGCATTAAAAAGGACATAGAAACTATCAGTAAGAGCCAGGAGGAAAAGAAGAATACAATTTCTGAATTTAAGAATACAATAGAAGGAATCAACAGCAGGCTAGAGGAAGCAGAAGATTGGATCAGAGAGCTAGAGGACAAGGTAGAAAAATATTCCAAGATAGTGCAATAGAACAGAAAAACATCTGAATAAGAATGAAGAGGTTTTAAGAGAGCTGCAGGACAACGTGAAACACAATAATATCCATATCATGGGAATACAGAAAGAGACAAGAAACAAGGAATGGAAAACCTGTTCAAAAAAGTAATGATAGAAAATTTCCCTAACGTGATTAGTGAAAATTTTAGTCAAGTTCAGGAAGCACAGAGGGTCCCAATGAGGATGAATCCAAACAGACCCATTCCATGACACATTATAATTAAAATGGCAAATTTCAAAGACAAGAGAGAATCTAAAAGCACCAAGAGAGAAACAGCAAATAACATATAAGGGGGCTCCAATAATGGTATCAAATGATTATTCAACAGAAATAGTACAAGCCAGAAGGGAATGGCAAAAAATATTCCAAGTAATGGGAAACAAAAGCCTGCAACCAAGAATACTCTACCCAGAAAGGCTCTCATTCAAAATGGAAGGAGAAATAAGGAGTTTGCCAGACAAAAGAAGACTAAAAGAATACTTCTCTACCAAACCAGTATTGCAAGAAATGCTAAAGGATCTGCTTTAAAAAAAAAAAAAGAAGAAGAAGAAACAGAAAGAGACAGACAGGAATACAGCTACAAAGTGGAAAAATGGCAATAATTAAGTATCAATTAATAATAACCTTAAATGTAAACAGATTCAATGTTCCAGTCAGAAGACATAGGGTAGCTGAATGGATAAGAAAACATGACCCACATATATGCTGTCTTCAAGCGACCCACCTCAGAGCAAAAGAGTGACACTGATTAAAAGTGAAGGAATGGAAAAATATATATCAAGCAAATGGGCATAAAAAAAGGCTGGAGTAGCAATACTTATTTCAGACAAAATAGATTTTATGATGAAGGCCATAAAAAGAGACAAAGGACATTTTATAATACTTAAGGGAACAATCCATCAAGAAGAAATAACTCTGGTAAACATATACGCACCCAAAGTAGGAGCTCCAAAATACATAAGAAAAATCTTGGAGGACTTTAAGAAGGAAATAGACAGCAATACACTAGTAGTAGGGGATTTTAATATACTACTATCAACAATGGACAGAAATTCCAAACAAAAAATCACCAAGGATGTTGTGGCATTAAACAACATTCTAGAGGAAATGGACCTAACTGATACATACAGAACCTTTCACCCCCAAAAAAGCAAAATACACATTCTTTTCAAATGCACATGGATCATTCTCTAACTTAGACCACATGGTAGGTCACAAGACAAGCCTCCACAAATACAGGAAAATTGAAATCATACCAAGCATCTTCTCAGATCACAATGGATTGAAACAAGAAACCAACCTAAAAGAAAAAACCCAAAACACTCTAATTCATGGAGACTGAATAACATGCTTTTAAGTAATGAGTGGGTAGACAATGAGATCAAAGATGAAATCAGAAAGTTTCTGGAAACAAATGACAATGAATACCCAATAGTCCAAAACCTGTGGGACACAGCAAAGGCAGTCCTCAGAGGAAAATTCATAGCAATACAGGCCTACCTAAAAAGGATAGAAGAAGCTTATACAACCTAACCATAAAGCTTCAAGAACTAGAGGAGCAACAACAACAAATCTCAGAGCAAGTAGAAGGAAGGAAATAATCTAGATCAGAGCAGAATTAAATAACTTAGAGACTCAAACCACAATTTAAAGAATCAACAAGTCCAAGAGCTGGTGCTTCGAAATAACAAACAAAATTGACAAGCCTTTAACCAGACTCAATGAGAAAAAAAAAAAAAAGAGGACCCAACAAAACAGAATCAAAAATGACAGAGGAGAAATCACAACTGATACTTCAGAAATAAAAAGGATTGTAAGACATTACTATAAACAACTATATGACAAGAAATATGACAACTGGGTGAAATGGACAAATTTCTGGAAATGTATAATCTACCAAAACTGAATCCAGAAGAAGCGGTAATCCTGAATAGACCAATAACAACTAGTGAAATTGAAGAAGTAATCAAAAATCTCCCAAAGCACAAGAGCCCTGGATCAGATGGCTACACAGGTGAATTCTACCAAACATTTAGAGAAGAACTAACTCCTATCCTTCTCAACCTATTTCAAAATAATCCAAGAAGAGGGAAGACTCCCAAACTCTTTCTATGAGGTCAATATTATTCTAATCCCAAAACCAGGTCAAGACACAACTAAGAAAGAAAACTACAGGCCAATATCTCTGAAGAACATAGACGCTAAGATTCTCAACAAAATATTGGCCAACCAGATTTAGCAATACATTAAAAAGATCATATACCATGATCAAGTGGGTTTCATCCCAGGGATGCAAGGATGTACAACATTCACAAATCAACAAATGTAACACACCACATAAACAAAATGAAGGATAATAACCATATGGTCATCTCAATAGATGCTGAAAAAGCATTTGATAAAATACAGCAACCATAAAAACCCTCAGCAAAATGGAATAGAGGGAGCATACCTCAACATAATAAAGGCCATCTATGAGAAACCTGAAGCCAACATCATACTCAATGAGCAAAATCTAAAAGCTTTCCTCCTAAGATCAGGAACAAGACAAGGCTGTCCACTTTCTCCACTTCTGTTCAACATCGTTTTGGAAGTTCTAGCCATAGCTATCAGAGAAGAAAAGAAAATCAAAGGTATCCTAATTGGAAAGGAGGAAGTCAAACTGTCATTAATTGCAGATGACATGATAGTGTACATATAAAACCTAATAGACTCCACCAAAAACTTACTCAACCTAATAAGCAAAGTTAGCAAAATAGCTGGATATAAAGTCAATATTCAGAAATCAAAAGCATTTTTGTATACCAATAATGAAACATCAGAGATAGAAACTAGAAAACAAATCCCATTTACCATAGCACACAAGAAAAGTAAAGTACTTAGGAATAAACTTAACTAAGGAGGTAAAAGACCTGTACTCAGAAAACTACAGAACATCGAGGAAAGAAATGAAGGAGGATACAAATAAATGGAAGCAAAAACCATGTTCATGGATGGGAAGAATTAAAATCATTAAAATGTCCATACTACCCAAAGCAATCTATAGATTCAATGCAATCCCAATTAAAATACCAATGACAGACTTCACAGATATAGAAAAAAATAGTTCGATTTATATGGAGCCAAAAATGCCCACAAATAGCCACAGCAATCTTGAGAAAGAAGAACAAGGTAGGAAGAATCACAATACCCAACATCAAACTATACTACAAGGCTACCATCATCAAAACTGTCTGGTACTGGCATAAGAATAGACATATAGATCAATGGTACAGAACAGAGAACCTAGAAATAAACCTAGGACTCTATGGTCAATTAATATTCAACAAAGGGAGAAGGAACATAAAATGGAGTAAAAACAGTCTCTTCAACAAATGGTGTTGGGAGAACTGGACAGCAACATGCAAAAAAATAAAACTTGACCTCTAACTTACACCATTCACCAGAATAAACTCAAGATGGATAAAGGACTTAAATGTAGCAGTGCCATCATAAAGGTGCTGGAGAAAACTATAGGCAGTCAAATTTTAGATATCCTATGCAGAAATATGTTTACTGACATTTCTCCAAAGGCAAAGGAAATGAAAGAACAAATAAACAAGTGGGACTATATCAAATTGAAAAGTTTCTGTTCAGCTAAAGAAAACACCAGCAAAATTCAAAGGGAACCAACTGTATGGGAACACATATTTGCCAATGATGCCTCAGACAAGGGTTTGATCTCCAAAATATATAAAGAACTTTATATATTTGCAATGTAAATAATATACATTGTAGTCAATAAACTATACTTAACAGTGTTTGAAAACAAAAACAAAAACAACAAAAAACAACACTAGGGAGACAAACAGCCCAATTAAAAAATGGGCAAAGGACCTGAACAGACAACTCTCTGAGGAAAACATTCAAAGGTCCCAGAGGCATATGAAAGAATGCTCAACATCACTAGCCATCAGAGAGATGCAAATTAAAACCACAATAAGATACCACCTCACTCCTGTCAGAATGGCAATCATCAACAAATCAACAAACAAGTGCTAGCAAGGATATGGGGAAAAGAGAACCCTGGTGCACTGTTGGTAGGAATGAAGGCTGGTGCGGCCACTATGGAAAACAGTATGGAGTTTCCTTAAAAAACTAAAATGGAACTGCCTTTTGATCCAGCAATTCCACTACTTGGACTATACCCGAAGAACCCTGAAACACCAATTCAGAAGAACCTATGTACCCCTATGTTCATAGTAGCGCTATTTGCAATAGCCAAGTGCTGGAAATAGCCTAAGTTCCCATCTGTGGATGATTGGATCAAAAAACTTTGTTACATTTACACAATGGAATACTACACAGCAGAAAGAAAGAAGGAACTCCTAACTTTTGCAACAACATGGATGGAACTGGAGAGTATTATGCTCGGTGAAACAAGCCAGTCAGTGAAAGACAAATACCATATGATCTCACCCATTACAGGACAACAATGAACAAAATAAACAATCAAAACAGAACCAAATACATGAACACAATGAACAGACCTTCAGTGGGCTGAGGGGAGGGGATAGGGGGAAGATGGGAGGAGTTGGCAAAGAAGGGGAACAGTTTAGTCAAGGAATTAGCATGGAAGAACGATGGACATGGACAAGTGGGATTGACTTTGGTGGGGAGCGGGTGAGTGGGGAAGGGGACAGGGGGAAGGAAAAGGGGGGGTGGATGTAATACAATGACAATAAAATTAAATTTAAAAAAAAAAGAAGAAAATAATCAACAATGCCAAATTCCAGAAAAATCAAATAAGATAAACTGAGAATGGTCAGTTAGATTTGGCAATCTATGGCTTCACTGGGGTAGTTTAGTGGCATCTTGGGTTGGAAACTGAATGAAGGGCTTCCAATTCGAAATGGCAAACTGAGTACATACACCTACCTCCCTTATTATCCTTCTGAGGTGACTGGAAGAATTACCAAAATGTCTAAGTCCATAACAGTATTGGGAAAGGGAGGAGAGGTCATGAGTGTACAAAAATTTTTAACAAATTCCTGGAAAGTAAAAAGGAAACAAGCTTTTTACTTTATGACTAATCAAAATCAAATAAGCTAAAAACAAGAACATGCACAGAAAAGTGAAGAAAAAAATGATCTTGTGAGGACTGGGAAGTTCTAAGAATGGAGTTAGAAAGACAATTTTACCTCAACTCCAGAAGGAGACACCAAGGACATTGTTAATGTATACGGGCACAATGTTGAAATGTGTGAAGGAATGGCTTTTGAGGTGTTGGACCAAGAAGGGTAAAATATAATTTTCAAATGGGCCAAATTTACTGAATGCTCTGTCCTCAGTGATTTTTAAGCTGTGCTATAATGTTTCTGACCAAGGAACTCATTTTACAGTGAAAGTTTTAAAGCAGTGTGTCTTAACAGAGGCATTATTGACATTTTGGATGAGATGGTTCTTTGTTGCCCTTGCCTGCCCTGTGCTTTACACAAGGTGTTTAGCATCATCTCTTCCTCTACTTACTAAATGCCAATGATACACCCCCACACACACAAAAGTCATAACAGTCACAAATGTCTCCAGGCATTGCTAAATGTCCCCTGGAGGGCAAATCATCCCCTCCTGAGAATCAATTACTTAAGGCAATGCACTCACTGTAAACCTCACGCAAAGAAGAGCTGGCTGTATTATATAGTTGGATGGCTTATCTTACTGTCAGTTACAACTTCAGCTGGGAGATAACACCCAACATCCATTAGGCTTGAGTGGTATTTTTTAGGATGTGGTTTATTCTCTGAATCAATATCCAATAAAAATGGACTCTTCCCTACCCAGAATACATTGGTCTAGGGATCAAGGTATGGAAGATGGATATCAGCTTTCATTATTTTATCTAATGATTCATTTAAAAATATTTGCTCTACCATCCTCATAACAATGACTCTGCTATGTTAGAGATCTTGGTACCAAAAGAAGGAATTTTTCCATAAGACTACAAAACCATTTTTTTCATTTGAACCTGAGATCCTTATTCTGCTTACTTCTTGCTCCTTTCATTAAAGGGAAAAAAACATTCTAAAGGAAAGATGGAGTTTGAGTCTTAATTGAGGTAACTAAACCTGTCTAGTAAGGGTTGTTTCTACACGATGGTCACAAGAGACAGTAGAAGGAAAATAATGGGGTTATCTCTTAGCATTGCCCAGGAAAGTTACCGGGGGAATTTTGCATCAAGTTATGAGGCCTATCTGGTAGATCAATCGACCCACTGACCATGAAGAAGTCTTGAACACTTGAAAAATGGCTTTAAGGCATCAGAGCTATCAAGGCAGCCAGAACCTGAGAGGGAGAGGGGATCCATAGAGGTAAATGATGACATTCTGTGCTATTGTTCTCTTGATGTCTTTGCTGAAGTCTAAGCAATGGACTGGAAAGTTTGAAAAAACAGTGTTGAGTCAGAGAAGTTGAGTAGATCTTCAGCTGCCTCACAGGGATGGAAGTGAAATATTGGAGATCAGGATTACCACAGCAGCCAGATTGTGAGGCTAGAAATCCTAGAGGAAAGAAAAAACACATTTAAGTGAGCCAGGCATCAGCTGCTGTTTTCCTGGAGGCTTTCTTAAGTAACACAAGCCTACAGGTGGAGACTTTCAACTGAAAGTGGAGGCTTAAAGGCTGAGACATTAAACAGAACTATCAGTAGTTCACAGCCCTGAGGAGATTGAAATTGGAGTATAAGGCCCACCAAGGTAGGGCTCTCTGGTAAACACCAAAAGCTTTGGGATCTCCCAAAAAAAACTACACCCTAGAAATAAGGACAAACTAGAAATACATCAGCCCTTACAATGATTGAAACTCAGTCCTGAATCAGATCAGTCCCTGATTAGATTAAGTGATTTACTCCTCCTGTAACTGCCTGCCAAAAGCTGAAGAAAATCCTCTTTGGAGAAAGATAACATCATACACATTCTCTATAACATAGTCTACACAATATCCAGCATTCAATAAAAATTTATCAAGAAACAGAATCAAGCAGGAAAAACACAAGTAGATGCACTGGGGATCCATATAATAAAGTTGTAAATTATAGATGTTAAACTGTGATTAATATATACTTTAATATACCTCCTAGTAAAAGAATCAAGAATAAACATTAATAAAGATACCGATGGTCTGAACAAAATGTCATATATGTACATGATGTTTTTTTCTTTCCTCTAGGATTTCTAGCCTCACAATCTGGCTGCCATGGTAATCCTAATCTCTAGCATCTCACTCCCTATCCCTGTGAAGCAGCCAAGGTACTCAACTTCTCTGACTCATAACAGCTATTTTCTACTGTTTTTCAAGCTTTCCAGCCCATTGCTTAGATTTCAGCAAAGGCATCTAAAGAAAAATAGCACAGAATTTCTTGGCTCATCTCAATGGTTTTCCCTCTCCTCTGGTCCTGGCTGCCTTGGTTGCTCTCTCTCTATATATATAGAAACACTACACCCAACAGACACAGAATTCACATTATTTTCAAGAGCACATGGAACATTTACCAAAATTGGTCATTCTGAAACATAAAACAAATGTTACCATATTTTGAAAATTGAAATCAACAAACTATATATACTCTCTGATCATATTGGAATTAAGCTAGAAATCAGTAACAATAGGAGAGAAGAAATAGCTAAATGTTTATAAATTAAGCAACATACTTATGAATAATATATGGGTGAAAGAGTTCTTAGTGGAAATTGGAAAATGGTTTAAGATGAATGCTAATGGAAATATAGCACACCAAAAACTTGTAATATCGTAATACTTCAATGCAACTTGAAATTCTTATATTGGTTTATCCTATAGATTCTACAAACATTAAAAGGATAATAATAGTAAGCAATTGGAAAATTCTGAATAAATGCACAATTTACTAGAAAAAAAGTTACCAAAATAGCCTCAAAAAGAATTTTAAAAATCGAAATAGTTCTACATGCATTCAAGAAATTGAATCTGTAATTTTAAACTTTTCAGAAAGAAAAATCTAGGTCCAGATGTCATCCCTAGTGAATTCTTCTAACATTTAGGGAAGAAATAGTACCAGTCTCTAAAGATTAGAATATTTAATAGAAGATTATAACAGGTTAAAATATGCAATACTATTAAGGTCTCAGAACTCTTGGGTATGGAGGTCTAATTTAACCCACTGAAGAAAGAAATACCTTAAGGCAAAGAGAACATGGAATAAGTAATAGAATAAGGAAATCATAATCACTAACTATAACATTTTAACCAGCTGAAAACATGTGAACTATAATATCTACCTGTATTTTATTTTTTCTTTGTTATATCACATATATATATATAATATAAAAAGTTTTAAGGGGAATTTTTTTAAAGTTTTTTTTTAAAGATTTTATTTATTATTTGTATAGAGAAGGGCAGGGAGGGAGGAAGAAGGGGAGAGAAATATCATATCAATGGATGGTTGCCTTTCACCTGTCTCCAGCTGCGGGCCTGGCTGGAGACATGGCTTGCAACCTGGTTATGTGCCCTGACTGGGAATTGAAGCATCAGCCTTTGGGTTGGCAGGCTGGAACCAAACCATTGAGCCATCAGCCAGGGCTTAAGTGAAATTTTTATTTCTATATGTTATGTACACAATATATATATCTACATAACTTCTATTTTTTTAATAATTTTCTCTTCTTCTCTTTTCCTCTTATTAACTTATAGAGAGTGTATTGGTGATATTTTGCAAGGTAATTTACAGGTTATGGGATATACAAGAAAGGTCGTAATTGAACTGAAGGAGGGACATGATCTGGAAATTTTAGACTTATTGCTGAGGAAGTATGGTGAAGAATACATGGGTAGGAAACAGACACTGGTTCAAACATGCTTTCTTGCATTTGGGCTTAGGTTTTCCCAGGCTTGTGAAGTACCCATAAGGCTTGGAAAGTTATCTCTTTCCAATGGCTCATGGGACAGCTAAAGGCTAGGAAGTCCAATATGGTGATCTATGTTAACTTAGTCATCATTACTGTAATGAAGAGCACTTTAAAAAATAAGAGTTGCAGGTGGTAAATGTAGCAATGAAAGAATGAAACACAATGTGAACTCCCTTGGGGCACTGAGGGTCACACCCAGAGGCAACATGTCTGAGTTATTCCTTCTGATCAAAGCATAGCTCAGTGTGCTATTCCTGGATCTAGGCCTATGAAATATGTTAGGGTTTGATAGTGATCAAGATTACATCAACAGATAGTTGAATGAACAAATGGATTAACATCATACTTTAAGTATGAGCCCAAGAATGTGTTTGAAAACAGCTGCTGTGAGAAGAGGCTCACGATAACAGGCCAACATGTTCTGGCCCTCAGGACAGACAGCCAGCCGATTGATGAACTTAATAAAAGTGTTATATTATCTGATACTGAAG
The DNA here is from genome assembly GCA_004026585.1 of Noctilio leporinus. Classification (NCBI taxonomy): domain Eukaryota; kingdom Metazoa; phylum Chordata; class Mammalia; order Chiroptera; family Noctilionidae; genus Noctilio; species Noctilio leporinus. The sequence goes on along the minus strand of PVIW01005543.1, from coordinate 84,578 downwards.
CAGCAACAAGCTCAAACCCCCTGAGAGTAGACAAAGAAGCTAAAGAATGAGGTTCTAAAGGAGTCCTCACTAAATCAAATGGGAAGTCCAAGCCCAAGAGAGAAGGGCCGATTACCAACTCAGAGACATGGGTGGTTCCCCCTATGCTGCTTAGTGTTTTGTTTATTATTGTTACTATTATATCAGTTCAAGAAGTAGAACTTCTGATCACCTGTCATTGCAGGAGATTTTTATTTTAATAAGCGATGATTTCCATGTACTTAGAAAATTCCCATCTTATTACAAAATACTATGAAATAATAATAACTTGCACATTTTTTTCTTCTTATGAAGTTAAAAGTACTTTGACACATATCATATTTAATCTTAAAACAACTTGTTGGAGTTATACAAAGGAGGGGATCAAGTATATTTTGTGTATGGAATACCCACATCTTGTACAAAAAGTTAGTGTAGAAAATAGTCAAGAAGAGAATTCAGTGCCTTCAGATCCCAGCTCAGTCTTAGACTTTCTTTGGTGACTTTCTGGTCCCAGTTCTATACATCAAAAATTCAGTTCACTATCTAGACTTTTATTCAATCAATAGACTTGTGGACATTCCCTATGTGCAATTTACTATCTAGGTATATGGAGAGAATAGTGGATATTGTGGTTGAGAGGCAACATCTATGCCATCCCTCCTCTCCTGGATGCTATCAAAGCAGCTTGTGGAATTGCCAGTAGTTCAAAGGGTTATACTATACCCCATGACAGTGACTGCTTTAGGATTGGGAATGAGACCAAAGGGAGATTTTTTTGGAGGGTTCCAAGGAAGTGCTTTCTTCCTCTGAAGAGAGCACAACACGGAAGCAGACGCTCCTCTGCTGATTGCTACTGGCAGCCCTCCCACAGCCCCACGAGAAGCTGCCTTAGGGTTAAACTGACACTGGAAAGCAATGTGGAAGATGAAAAGATGCTAAATCCTTGATGACATCATTGAACTTCTGGATCTACTAAAGCAGAAGCCCACCCCTACTTCCATCACATATGAAGCTGAAGAATAATGTTATTGTATGAGCTAGTTTGAATTGGCTTTCCTATTGCTTATAACTAAAAACATTCTAATGCAAAAGGACTCAGAAAGAACTATGCTCACATACAAAAAGAACCTACTTCTCCAGTTCCAGAGTCTCTGTTCCAGTCTTCATTCCATCCAACTAGGACTTAGTGTTCAGAACCCTAACAGCCCATGCAACAGACGGTTCATGACCAACCCAAAGCTCTCCTCAGATGCCTTCTCCTGAACCATTCAACTGTCATGGTCCCAGACATTACCCAGGTTTATGAAGGGATTCATCTTCATTTATAAAGTTCTCCATGTGAGGGTGGCTTGGGCCTTTCCAGGATCAGAATAAGTGGGCTGTCAAGTGCTTTTACAATTTTAACCCTAGCTATGTCCCTCTTACTGTACTTCAAGTCTTCTGATATTTTGCTCTTATGGGAAAAGAGGAGGAAGGCACTGTCTTTCTTGTTACTTTCGTATATGACACAGTGATATACTGTGTCATACTTTCCTTAATCTTTCCTGTCTCCAATTCCTGACTTAATGGACTCCCAAGACCAACCTAAAAGGGCCACAGGTATCCAGAACTGAGCTCCCAAAGGGAAACATCTCACCCTACAACAAGGGATACAGTGGAACTAAAGCTTCCTGCTGAGTGGGGTGTGACTGTGATACTGAGCTCCTCAAGAGCTGAAGGTCTTGCACTTTGACATATGTCTCAGTTAATCTTAAAACAACTCATTGGAGCTATGTGAAGGAGGGGGTTAAATATATTTTGTGTATGAAATACCCAAGTCTTACACAAAAGTTAGAGTAGAAAATAGTCAAGAATAAAATGCAATGCCTCTAGACCCAGGACAGTGACCTTTCTTAGTCTTAGTCTTCCTTTGACATCTTTCTGAACCCAGTTCTATACATAGGAAGTTCAGTTCACAATCTAGACTTCTATTCAACCAATAGACCTGTGGACATTCACTACATGCAATTTATTATCTAGGTGTATGGAATGCATGGGAACTGGGAGTCAGAACAGTAGGACAGGGAAAAACAGAATTTTCATAATTTGGAAAAACTTATTCCGGAACCAGCTTAGTGTGAAATCTGGGTGGTTTCCCTGTGGGCATGAAGGAACATTGACTTTGAGTCAGACTACTGAATTTACTTGTCCCTTCCCAAATTTACTAGCTTTGTTGCCTTTGACAAGATCCTTAACTTCCCTGAGCTTCCTGTAGAATAAGGTCAATGATCATTGCCTCTTGGGGTTGTTTTGAAGACAATGGAGACAAAGCACCTAGTACACACATTCTTTCTTGGAACTTTTTAGTGTCCTTGAATGAACTCTGAAAGAACTCTAGGATTACCCTGCAGAGGAAGTAGGTGCTTGGTTTTAAGACACTATCTGATTTGAGGGCATGTGGCCCAAGGGAAAAACCATAGATGAAAAAGATAATGGTTAGATCCAAAACAAACTGTTAAATGGGTGAGAATGCCACTCCTCTTCTCTATGGTTAGCCTCCTCTGTAACCAACAGTGTCAGACTAAACACTAATGTTTTAGGTACCTTCTGCATCTCAGGGTTTTGGGGGTAGAAATTGACAACTCTGGGCATGACAGGCAAGGTTTGCAGGAGGGTGTGATTAGATCTGCACATAGCTACTCTGCTGGCCCCTTTGAGTACTCCCTGCAGGTTCCTGGTCCTCTACCCCAGACCATACCAGCCCTCCACTCTCTCTCACCCTCCAATATTTCACTCTGTCAAAAAGGAAAAATTATAGTTCCTTGACCATTTTTTAAAAAATTGACCAAGTACTGTGTTTAATCTTATTCTTTTCTTTTCTTTTCTTTTTTAAGGAGAAGGACATTTTTGTTTATTTGAAGATTTTTTCATCATTCTTAGAGGGAGGGGAAAGGAGGGAGGAAGAGGAAGAAAGGGAGAGAAACATCAATGTATGGTTGCCTTTCACCTTCCTCCAGCTGAAGACCTGGCTGGAGACCTGGCTTGCAACCTGGGTATGTGCCCAGGTTGGCTGGGAATCAAACCAGCAGCCCTTGGGTTCTCAGGCTGGAGCTCAATCCACTGAGCCATACCAGCCAGGGAATCTTACTCTTTAAGGACTGAATGTTTACCTAATTACTTCTTCTCTTTCATTTTGTCAGTTTCAAATTAGGGGCCTCTTACTCCTTGAGGACTTTTTGCTTTGGGATTCTATGCCAGAATTCAAACAATCTATTAACAGCCCCTTCACCTCTATCCCTATACCATTCTCCCAATGTTTGATCTTCACCATTTTCATGGAAATTGTCCTCTGTTATGCTCATCTAATGCAAATTCATAACCTTGTCATGGTCTCTACAATCTTTCTTTTTAAGAAGATATCTTTCTCACTGGTCACCCCCCTGATTAGGGTCCCATTTTTGCTTCTCCTTGTGTTAAAGACTCCTAAACCAGTTTGTCACTTGCCAACAGGACTGCATGCTTGGAAGTTGAGTGAGAAGGTGGAACTTGGCCATGTGTGCTGAGAAATCCCGAATGATGTATGCTAAAAATGCAGATTTCTGACCCCAGGCATGGTGCCAAAAAGAAGTTTTAATGTCCAAGTATTTTACGCTTCAAAGATAGACCCTTGTGGTTCTTGGTTTAAATCTGCATTCTCCACAGGAAGCAATCCGATATCCCAGATTGGAACCCATAAGGTCATTCAAAATTGCTTAGACTGAGGCCAACAACTTGGCTGAAGATTTGATACTCTCTAGAGTTATTGCCCAAGCTAGGTGAGGAGCATAACAAGTTGCTCTGGCAGGCATACATTTAGCATATTCCACACATTACCGGCCAAATTTAAGAATTTAAGTATTAGGACAATCAAGAATTAAGTAGAATTCATTTTATATTCTGTATTTTCTGGCATTCACAACTTTTAAAAAATTTCTAGGACTTCAATTCAGAAAGTTGGGTACAGTCTTTTTATCCTTTATTAAATGCAAAACATAAATTTCTCCAGCAAGATGGATACTCTCCTCTCCCAATCAAATAATGGTATTGCATTGTAGTTATGGTCTCCTTTTTAGGAAACACTTTATTTCAGCATGATGGCCCAATCCAATCAAGATACTTTTTAAAAATATCACTTAACCCAATAAATAAATACCTATTGAAAATCTCTATTTGAAAAGCACTAAAGTTAATACCAAGATGAACAGAACCTTATTTATCTTCTCAAAAGCTTACAAGATAAAAGACATATATAGAAGCAAATAGCTGTATATAAGATAAATAACATGCAGTAAAAAGTAGGCAAAGAGGAGGTCAATGGCCCTGGGAGAGTCTTACAGTCTTGTGGAAGAAGTGACTTTGAGTGGAGCCCTGACTGATGGGAAGCCCTCCAGCTAGAGGTGATGGGAAAGTCTTTCATCTGCAGAAGACACCTGAGCCCCAGTTCAGGAAGAAGGGGAATCAGACCAGGTGAGAGCCAGAAGGTGGTCTGCACAGTGTGCACAGGGAGAGCAGCATTGGTAGAGACTGAGGGGCCACATCGGAGGACTGTGAATGTCTATTCAAGAAGTTGGCAGTTTGTTCTGGCTGGTATTCCTCAAGAGAAACATTCACCAACATTGTGTAAATAACTCCAGAAAATGCTACATCAAGCTGTCCATGAAAGAAGCAACTCCATGGAAAATCAATATCTATTGCAAATTGGCATTTAAAATTCAGAGAACCTACCCTTGAATATTCAATTCGGGCTTAGATTGGAAACCATTGTTTGCCATTGTTGGTTTTTTTGTTTTTGTTTTTGTTTTTGTCCATGGGTGATAGTGTTAGCTTGGCCTCTTCTAAGCAGGAGTCACACAGGCTGGTTTCAGGGGCAGGTTCCGCTGCTCTGAAGGTTAATGACCGACACCGCTGAGCTGCCCTCCTGGGTGCCTCCAGAGGGGTATGGTGTAGTCCCCATGATTCTACATATGAATCAGGCCATCCTAAACATACCCTCCAAATTTGATGAAAATCCTATCATCTATCTTTATGTGATGTAGCAAGAGTCAGACAACAGAAACTTAATTTTATTTACTAAGATGAATAAAAAGCATCAGCATGACAGGCAACGTGCTTTGAATGGCACACTCCCAGGGCAGCAGGTTTATGGATAGCAGAAGGGTTCAGGGCTCAGGGGAGGGTTTTACAATACTTAGGCAAGAGGTAACAAGCCCTGAATTAAAGCGACATCTTAAAAGAAGGGGCATATACAGGAGGTGTTTGGGAGATAGGACCAAAAGGGTCTGGCAACTGATTGAAGGGGCAGGGAGAGGAAGGCAGAAATGCTAAAGTGGCTTCCAAAGGTGTGAGGCTGAGTTAATAGGGGGAAGATAATACCATTACCCCAGGAAGGGGAACCCAAAAGAGCAGTCATTCTGACGCTAAGAGGGGCAGGGATAACTTAGTAAGAATATAGCAAGAATATGCTTGGTTCCCAGTCACTGAATTGGTTATAATTAGGGTAATTATACATTAATAAATCCAAACTGGGACACTGTTGAGAGAGAGGAGGAATAGTTTCATAATTGCACCAAAACAACAGGTCTAAATCAAAATTCTTCCAAGTACATCCAGATGTTTGGTCTTCCTATTTACAACACCTCTCAGTGTTCACTTAGGCACTAGTGTTAATGAAGGTGGCTCGCAGTTCATTGAACTTAGGATCTCAGAGTTAGGGGTACCCTAGAAATTCACATAATATAGCCTCTTGGCATCCCCAGAAAGTCTATATCCTCCATCCCCCAAGTCCAGCCTCTTCTGGAACATTTCCCAGGGACAGAGGACTCACTATGACATTCAGAAGCCTGTTCTATTTTTGGACAGTGCTAAGTGTTCTTCCTTATTATTCTTAGCTAAAAATGGCTTCCTGCAAACTCCACACATTGGTACTAATAATAGTTCCAATAAAAATGGCATCACTAATATTAAAATAACTAATTGTTACTGAGTACAAATAAAGGACAGGGCCTAACATGTATTATTTCTGAAGCTCTCTGACAACTCTTGTTACACCAAAGTATCCCATCACGATTTTACAGATTAGGCATCAGACACTGAGAGGGAGTGTCACCCACCAAGGACCTACAGTGATGAAATAGTAGAGCAGGGTTTGAACCATATTCTGGCCTCTTGATCACAAAGCCCATCTTCTTTCCACAATAGCATATACATGCAGTTCACAAAGTACAATCTCTCTCTTCCATACATCAGCCCTTATGATATTTGGAAATAATAATCATCTCACCCTGGCCAGTATGACTTGGTTGGAGCATCATCCCGTAGCAGAAAGCTTGCAGTTCAAGACCAGGTCAGATCACAAAGCTAGGTTGTGGTTCAATCCTTGGTTTGGGCACAGATGTGTGCCATCCCTGGTCCAGATGCATATGATCCTGGTCAGGGAGCATATGGGAGACAACCAATTGATGTTTCTCTCTCTCACTGATCTTTCCCTCTTTCCCTTCTTCTCTGCCTCCCTTTGTCTCTAAAAGCAATGAAAAATGTCCTTGGGTAAGGGTGAAAAAAATAAAGTAAAAAAAATTATCATCACTGCTCTTGCTAACCCTGATTTATAGTCAATCCTCCCCATCTCTTCTCTGCCAATAGATACCTCCATTTTCTTTTATAAATTTCTGGATCCTTCACCCATGGCAAATTTCAATTTGGTAATGTATCTCTTAAACTACAATGACCAGGACCAAATTGCATATTTTAGGTGTGCCCCAACTGGCACAAACTATAGCTTCTTACTTGCTCTGTTCTGGGCACAGTTTTCAATATAAAATGCAGCATTTGAAGGTTGATTCTCCCTCCTTCATTATCATCTGCCCTTCATTGATCTGTTTTTGCCACATGCAAGTCAAATTGTCAGTTACTGACAAGGGCTCAGCATGGAGAGCGTGACGGCTTGATGTAATCTATCACCAACTCTAAACGCAGGTTTTGCTGATGGTGGGTGCTGCGGACATCTGTTGTTGTTGCTTGTCAGCACCTCCTTTCACTAATAGTGTCCTTATTGCTTTGCCCTTTCAGCCTTTACACCAAAGGTGAGCCAACTCTACCACTGGGTTCCAACAGCAGAACACACAATGTGGCTTATCCAATCACATTGCAACCTTTTGCCTTCTAATTTGCATAAGGATGAGTAAGGTAACCTTGTGGACTCTATCAGTTAGCTGTATAGCAAATTATTCCGAGATTCAAGAGCTTATAGCAACAAACGTTTGTTTCTTGCTCACATTTCTGCTGGTGGCTGAGATTTGGCTGATGAAGGCTAGGCTTAAATGCTATCGACTCCTAATGAATGATTTACATGATATAAGAAGTTTGAGTGTATTTGCACAGTTGGACTTACTCTCTTGCTGTACCTCTGCTTTTATTCTGAGGAGAATATACCTTTCATGTGAGTCTGTTTGTGCAAGGAAGATGCAAGGTACATGGAGAAACCCTAGACACAATCATTGGATATAGTCATTCCCATTTGCTTCAACCAATTGAGTTGGGCTTTCTGTCACTTGCAAACAAAGGAATCCCAGCAGCTATAGCAAGTGAGTGAAATCGTCTGCACAACTGAACGATAGCATTTGATTATCAAGCCTGGAACTACCCCAGCCAGAGGTTTTACAGCACAGCACTTAGAGCCCGTTCTCCACTGTTGCGGTCCTTTCTGGGTGGCATGATGACGTGCAAACCTAGCATGAAGCTAGAATGCCTTTGCTATGCCCCAAAATCTGATCATTAGTGGCCCTGACTGATTTTTAATAACATTTTATGTAATTAGAACGCACTTTTATACCTTACTTTACTTCAAATATTTCTCCATGTAAAAAATATGGAGGGAATGCAAATGAATTTATAATTCTAAGCTAAAAACTAAAAAAAAAAATAAAACCACAGTAGTATATTTAGACAAAGAGGATTGGTCTGACTCATGAGATCTGTGAGATTGTTATAATAATCATTTGAAATAATGAATAAGATGTTTTATTATTTTCCTTAGAATAGAATCACTTCCTGAACAGAACAAGTTTAGAAGGAAACTACTTAGTCTGAGCAACTAGACTGTAGTTTATGATGCTTATACCATATAGCGGGATGATTCCTAATATTACAACCTTAGCAGTGAAAGAAAAGGAAGCCATATCTTCGGGTGCTTTCTTAAGAGCAAGAAGAAATATTTTCCCAGAAGCTCCTACTCAAGCTTCCCTTTGTAATTCATTGGCCAGAGGGGGCTCACATGTTCAACTCATAAACCAAACACTGGCAAGGAGAATGGAACAGCTAAGATGGGCTTAGAACAGACCAGCGTTGCACCCAATGCCATATGCAAAACAGGACAAGACAAGGTTTATTTCACAGGAAGAAGAAATGACTCTGGGGTTGAAAGCCGACAGTGTCTCATACAATTCTGTACTTAGCCAAACTCTGCTGTAAATTGTCTGAGGCCCCCATTGCTCTCTAACCTCTGGGACAAGACGAGGGAGGTCTTGCTGTATATTCCCGGAATCCAATACAATTTCTGAGAGCCAGTGGGAACGAAGTAAATATTTATTGAATTTTATTATCAGATTTTAAATCTATTTCAGCTCTAAGGCTCTATGAACATATATCAATAGTAGATTGACAATAGTTTATGCTCTTCTTGGTGCTGGGCACAGACTTAGCGTGGAGGAAGAAATACCCCATGGAATGTATAAAACTCCTATTGGCCTTCTGTGATTCTTTGATTTTTAGAATAATTTCATTCCCTGCCCCCTTTACATTATTATCTAAAACTTCTAGAACTAATTAGAAGTGGGAGGATCAAAGATGATATATTTTAAATTTGCTTCCCGCCTCACCCACTTAAAGTAAAGAATCCTGCATAGCCCATTAAGCTGGAGGTACTTGCTGACAGGAAGGAAACCATCTGGTGAACAACTTCTGTTAATTATGTTGGAACATACTAACGAGAATAAAGAACAGCCCTTAATGACCTTCCCTTGGTGGCAGAATCCACTGCAGAGTAGACAGTCCTGGCTCAGAGCCAAAAGTTAATGGTTAGTATTGGCACCAAACACTCAGGCTCACTAGTACTTAATAATCTCCCCTCGGTAGAGAAAGTATTTCAGGCATTCAGAGCATAAATCCTCCTAGCACCTGCATGTAACTGAGCTCCAAAATAGTCATTTAGGGCATTATTTGGAATCCCTCAGTAAATGTGAATGTGGGTGTTACCTTCTCTGTATCTTCCTTTGCATATGCACACACTGGATGAGGCCAGATAAAGATTTTCATTTTGTTTCAACCAATAACAATATCTAAATGTTACTTGGCAGAGCACTGACACAATTATTTCATATCCCAGAGGGATAAAGATACACAAAAATAATTATCCTCATTATGATCAGATGAGTTATTCATTTACCGTAATATTATTTCTAATGCCACTTTACTCTTGGAAATCTAGGCAACCCTAGAACTTCTTTTGCTGCCCATGCAAAAAAGCAAAGTTTAAGCTTTGGCATTGGACTTCACTGGAGGTGTGAGAACATTGGTATTTTTTGTTTTACTCACTGCCTTGCTCCTTGGTTTATAAAATATTTTTTAAAGTGGATTACATACTATGAGGAGATTAAGAAAAAGTAAAAAGAAAATTATTTAGATTAAACATTTTAACAAATTTAAAAAGAAAGTAGGAAAATAAGTTCAAACCAAAAGTGATAGTATACAAATATGTATGTCATGAAATCCTCCTCATTAAGAGAGATGGGCCACAAACTGGCTTTGAGCCTCCTGGGATACAAGGAGAAAAGGCAAACAAATGCTTCAGTGGGCATTTGCAGGGGCTCAGGAAAAAAGTTCTTAAAACTTTCAAGCATGAGTTTCCTAGTATTAAAAGTAATTGAAGCTGAATGTATCATTCTGTGCATCCACAATACTGTATACATTTAAAAAAAGAAAAGAAAAGAAATAATCCTAGAAATTGTTGCTTCAAATCAGGTGGGAAATATTATTTTAATAGAAATCTTAAGTAAAAGTTCTGTAACTAGGAACTGTCAACATTTAGTTCCTAAATTATAACAAATCTTTAAAGAATATGGATCTGTAATATATTAAAGTTTAATAACCCTAGCTATTAGCCAAGAAACTGCTTTCTATATCATTTCTTGATGTGTACTTAAGGCCTTTCATATGCACATTAAGAATATAATTTTTATAAAGGTAGGTATGTCCAAGAGTTTGCACAGAAGTAACAAAATAGAAGTTGTTTGTGCCTAAATCATCCCATCTGTGCCTCTTGGACAACACTCAATCCTCCTTGCGACCACATGCATCAAGCAATTGGCTAAAAATCCTTGTAGACAGGATGTCTCCTATTTGCATTTGAAGTACTTTTCTGTTTAAAATATAAATGCAATTAATTTGCATTATTTACTTAATTATCTTTGCATACTCATGTCACACACACAGAAAAAAACAAACAACAGAAAATAATTGTTAGTCCTTATCAACATACCCTAAAATATATGCACGCAGTGAATTTAAATGATTTTCTTAAAACTAACCAACTTTCTTTGAAGCCTTGAGGCTTCCACACCTCCCACTATCCTCCGCACGCCCACCACTATCTTTGAAGTTGGCTCATCTGGTAACAGACTTATTGCAAGCTGCAGTGCACACCTACCATTCAAAGAGTTAGATGTTGTCCATGTGACAGATTTAATCAGTCCCTTGGTCTCTCAGACACGCAGCTGTTGGTGAATTCTTTTTTGCTGGTGTAATATTGTAAGTGTCTTAAGTTAAAATTAAAGCTGCCTCTAACTTTCCACCTTGTTCTTCAAGAAGATTGTTTTCTGGATGCAGCATGTGTATACATTTTTAAGTGGTAGTGCCAAGCAGATATTTTATACTACATCCAATTTTTAATGTTCAGAAAGAATGACCCAATTTAATAGAAAAGTCAGTAAATAATCCAAGTCATTGGATCTAGGCAAAAGCAGGTCGCCTAGAATTATTGGTAAAATAAAAATATGACCTTCTTTGGCAGTTTGATGCTACAGATGCTGCATTTTAAGATGACAGCATTGAAATACAGAAAAACATGTGGGATTTATAGAAATGCTCTCCATGTCCAGATTGCCTGGCCCCTACAAGTCAAAATGTCACTTCTGAAACACATCATTTACGAATCCTCTAGCAAAATAAACAACCTTTTAAAAAGTCCTCTGTGGAACCAAAAAGGTAAATAGTAACAGAATTGGAATGTCATCATGATCAGGAGAGAATGAAGCTGTAGATATTGCCAACTTTTTATAGAGGAGTCAAAAGGAAAGAGAAGCAAAATGGAACATCAGACAGAAGAGGATTTGGAACAACAAAATGAACTTTTGACAACTACCAATAAGTATGTATTTTGGGGGAGATGCTTGGTGTGATAAGGGACACAGAGGGTACCAGTGAGGAGTAGAATACCTACCCCATTCTGTGAAGAAAAATGAGAACTTCAGGGATCAGGAAATAGTCTAAAGTTAATGCTTTGCAATAGTTGTTTCCAACCCTCCTACAAATTCTAGATCTGGGCCTGTAGCCACCTTACATATTTCCATGATCATTTTTTTGGTCAAGTATAAAAAATAAAAGTGTGTCAAATATTCAACCTCACTGTAAAAGAAGCTAGAGTACAGAAAAAAACATGCATGTAAAGTTCTCTTATTTCTTAGGAAAGAATTCTAATGAGCTCGTATTAGTGCTTAGGATTGATTTTCAGAATGGTTGGGTTCTGGGGTCAAGCAATCTCAGGACAGAGAACAGGCTTTACCACCTGCTAGTTGTGCCATCCTGACTGAGCAAATTTTCTAATGTATTAAAGCTTCTGCTTTCTTGTCTGAGAAATGGAGATAGTACATTCTTCACAGTGTTTAAATAATAAATGTGAATTATGTTGCACCTTTAGCAAAGTGTCACATAGCATGTGCTCAATAAAGTAAAGTTAGTATTGTTAGAGAAAATATACCAGAACCCTACAACCTAGTAAGTGGTATGAAATTATTCATTCTCATCTAAGGCAACAAACTATTGTATTAGGAGTATCCTACAAGGTATAGATCTAAATACAAGATAAATTTAGAAGACAGGGGGTGTTCTAAATAATAACCAGCTCCATGCCTTCTTGGAAAAGATTATAAGGCAGGTAACAAATTGATTAAGGAACAAAACACTACTCTCCTGAGGTTCCATTAACTGATGAAGAAGCAAATTCATACATATAAATATGAGACTCTCCCTTTTTGAAACCTGTATTGTCATTTAAAAATCTGGGGGGTGTGTAATCTCTAGATTCTTAGGTAACTTGAAGTGAAAAGGCCATGATTCAATTTTGCATAATCACTTTAAAAAGGTGAGTAAAGGCTTTTATCCTGGTTTAGCAATTATGTTTGACTCAGAGAGTGAAAATTTTACTCCCCATATCTACAAACTCTTCTTGTTTCTAGAAAGTTTCTTAACCTCCTTATTATCATCTTCCTCACCCATAAAATAGCACAATATTTACCTACCTCATAGTGTTGTGAGTCTTTATTAATGAATGTTTGGAAGCGTAGGATCCTTAGATGAAAGGAACTGCCAAGTTTAATTATTATTCATTTTTTGTATATGTTATGGAATAAGACTTTGAGATGCTATTCCTATGACGAAGTCCACTAGAAATATGCAGATATACAGCTGATAGCCAACAAACAGCCTACAAAGTGATTCCCTTTGGAAATAATATGAGGGATTTTTAGAATGTTTTCTTTTGAAGAAAATGTTTCTATTTCTTCCCCAACTGCATAAGTTAGCCAGTGATGAAGGAAGAGAATTAAAATTTCCCTCCATCAACACAGCATTCTACCTTTAGTCTTTAACTGTCGCCCAATCATAAACACACCTGCAACATTCAGAGTTCATCCTTTTCTATGTCAGGTTCAGGGGAAGGATTTCTAAGGATGAGAAATTAGTAATTAACAATAGCAACATGAAAAAGGCATTTCCCCGTGTTACCTCTTTTTTTTTTTTTTTTCCATCTTTGATTATTTTTTCTCCTTCTTTCCACTTCAGGGAAGTGTCTCATACCTTACCACTGAATGTGCAGTTTTAGTACCCAGAGACACTGATCAGATCCAATTAAGCTTCCCCCTTAGCTTTTTAATAGCTAATGCCATCTTGAAAGACCATTGCAGGTTTTGATGATGCTTGGAAAACAGTTCAGTCTCCTGAAGCCAGTACAGAGCAGACCAGATTTCTAACCAAGTTATCCAGGCTTACTTGCTAAAACCCATCTCTAATCACAGGCCTGGTCTGCTCAAAACTACCTTCCCATGGTGTTCCATAGTGTACAGATAAATGCCAAGCCACAGCACAGTAGATAATTCTCCAGCCTGTGAACCTTAAGTGTCATGCCAGTCACTGAAGTGATTTGTGAATGTTATCTCATTTAACCTACACAACCATCCAATAAGATTGGTGTTATTGTTACCCACATTCATTGCTGATGAGATAGAAATGCAAACAAATGAAGTGGTTTGCCCCTTGTATTAAGTGCTCAATAAGGCTTCAGCTCAGGTTTGGTGTTGACTTCAGGGACCTGACCTGGCCCTCAGCTGCATATCACAGCAGCAGTTTAGAGCAAGAGCTTAGGAGTCAAATGGCTCAGGTGTAAATTCCCATCCCATTATCTTTTGGTGGTAAGGTTCAAGAATATTTTCCTGCTCTTCATGGGCACATTATATGAGAGAAACTCAGCTCTAGAGTGAGTGCTGAGAGAGACAGGGGTAAAGGCATCCACTGTTAGTGATGGAAAACATAGCCTGTAAAAATTGAACATCTTCATGTATTGTAGATAAAAGTAGAAAGAACACTGGCTAGAAGTTAAACTTACATTTCTTCTGTACTCAGCTTCAACCCTTTGTTTTTGTTACTTAACAATAGGTAACAGGACTTTTGGTCAAGATGGAGGTGTACATATAAACAGTTTGTCTCCTTGCCCAACCACAGAAAGACTTACAACCAGATCTCAAAACAAATAACACCCAAAACTGTCAGAAAATTGAACTGGATGGAAGTCCAACAACGAAGCATTTAAAGAAATCATATCCTGATGGGCAGGAGGGGTGGAAATGCAGTATGGCACGGAGAGGTGATGGTGGCAGCAGTAGAACTGATAGTCCCACATTCACATGTGTCAGATAAAAATTGGGAGGCTAGGCCCAGGATTCCAGCACTAGAAGATAAACTTCATTACCTCTGGCTGTAATAACTAATGGGGGTTAGGGCAACAGAAGAAACTGCTGGATTTTTGCTGCTTAAAGGACCCACCATACTTAGAATGTATGCACACCCACCCTCTCTGGGTTTCACCACCAGGGCAGCAGTTGGAAGGGTGCCAGTTGCATTCAAGAAGTGAGTGAAGTGACTGGAAATGGGGCAAGTGCCAATAAAAAGCCTCCAGATGCCAGGGAGCAGTATTGTCCCCTCTCCAAACCCTCCCCTCAACACAGAGCCACAAAGCAATAAAGTGGGTCATCCAGCTCTGGCAAACACCTAAGACTCTACCCCACAAAAACTTAACAGGTGTGCCAAGACAGGGAATCAAAGCAGCTCTACCTAATACACAGAAAGACACAGGGAGGCTGCAAATTGAAGAGACAAAGAAATATGGTTCAAATGAAAGAATAGAACAAAATCCTAGGGGGAAAAACACTAAACAAAATGGAGATAGCCATCAGGAGTGGAGTTCAAAACACTGGTGATAAGGAAACTCGGAGACTTCATTGAGTACAGCAAAAACATAAAGAAATGAAGTTTACACTAACTAAAATAGAAAAATCCACAGGGAACCAATAGTGAAGGGAAGGAAGTTGGCATTCAAATCAATTATTTGGAACATGAGGAAGAAATAAACACTTAATCAGAAGAGAAAGAAGCAACAAGAGTTTTGTTTTGTTTTGTTTTGTTTTAAGGCCCTAGCTGATGGCACACTGGATAAGGCGCCAGACTGTGAACCCCAAAATAGCTGGTTTGATTCCCAGCCAGGGCACATAATGAGGTTGCAAACCAGGTCTCTAGCTAGGTCTGTAGCTGGAGGCAGGTGAAAAAAGGCAACCATGCATTGATGCCTCTCTCCCTCTCTGCCTCTCTCTCTGCCCCTCTCTCTAAAAATAAAAATAATTTTTAAAAATCTAAAAATTTTTTTTTTAATGAGAAGAGTATAAGAAGACACTGGGACATCTTCAAAAGTACCAACATCTGAATCATAGGAGTGCCATAAGGAGAAGAGGAAGAGTAAGAAATTGAAAACTTATTTGAGAAAAAATACCCTAATTTGGCAAAGGAAATAGACATACAAGTCCGGGAAACACAGAGAGTCCCAAACAATTTGGACTCAAAGAGGACCATACCAAGACACATCATAATGAAGAGTTTAAAGATAAAGAGAAAACCTTAAAAGCAGCAAGAGAAAAGCAGAGAGTTACCTACAAGGAGTTCCTGTAAGACTATCGGCTGAATTCTCAAAAGAAATTTTTCACGTAAGAAGAGACTGGGAAGAAAAGAACCTACAACCTAGATTACTCTACTCAGCAAAGCTGTCATTTAGAATGGAAGGGCAGATAAAAATGGTCCCCAGGCAAGTTAAAGCTAAAGAAGTTCACCATCACCAAGCCATTATTATGTGAAATATTAAAGAGACTTATTTAAGAAAAAGAAGATCAAAACCATGAACATTAAAAAGGCAACAAATTCACAGCTATCAACAAATGAATCTAAAAAACAAACAAAAAAAACCTAACTAAGCAAAGACCAGAACAGGAACAGAATCCATAGGTATGGAGATAATTTGGAGGTTTATCAGCTGGTGGGTAGAAGGGGGAGAAGAGGGGAAACGGTGCAAGGGTTAAGAAGCATAATTGGTAGGAACGAAATAGACAGGTGGATGTTAAGAGTAGTTATAGGAAATGGAGAAGCCAAAGAACTTACACATATGACCTATGGACATTAATTAAGGTGGAGGGAATTGCTGGAGGGAAGGGTATGCTGGCCAGAGGGGTACAAAGAGGAAAATTGGGGAAACTGTAGTAGCATAATCAGTCAAATATATGTAAAAAATAGGTAACATTAACATCACCTGGGAGCTTGTGAGAAATTAATCTCAAGTCCCACCCCAGAATACAGAATCAAAATCCGCATTTGGGTAAGACCCTTGGGTGATTTATACATGCAACAGAATTTGAGAAGCACAGGTCTAGATCACTCTCACTTTCTGCCCAATATCATTAAATCATCTTTCTAAGGACTTATCTGATCTTTCATTGTTATTCTGTCAAATATTTCTATGAGAGATGCAAGGATCATGAGAGAAATGTGGAAGTAATGCAGCTGGAAAACCAAGAATCAGATTCTAATATTAGGTTTGTTACAAGTAAACTGTGTGACCACAGGCAAAACACTCTCTGTAACTTAAAATCTACCTTTGTAACAAGTGTTTTTTGGAGGAAGGAGATAGGAAAGAGAGAAATTAGCATAGATTATTTCAAAGATAATTTTTCAAATTCAATATTTATTAACTAAAAAATTAAATAAAACACAGATCTTACCAAAAATTGTGAGGATGTATTTGTCTTCCTACTGCTGTATTTTAAGCATGTAGTAATTATTCAATAAATAGATGAACCAAGAATAAATGGTTACTCTTATGCTCCAAGAAGTCTTTCCCAAAACTAGCAGCACCTTTGTACTCCTATCATAATTTTTACATATATTAACTGACACAAGACAATGTAATAAATTTTTTCAAGGACACTTACAAGTTATCCTTTACCCCATCAATTAAAAATACTTCTGCAAATTTTCTTTCATATAGTTAACATCATGGGGTACATAGATTTGAAATCTGCATATTTGTTTATTATATCAGAGCACTGGTACACAGTAGGCATTCAATAAACATTTGTGAATGTATATAGCTTTTATAATTATTTTAGGACTGCATGATATTTCTTCAAGTTAATGGTTCCCAAAAGTCAAAACAAGGCCTATAAAATGTTGAACATTTTCTCAATTTTTTACTTATATTTTAAAAACGCACTAGAATGAACATCTTTGAGAATGTACTCGGGTATTTGTAGGTTTGTTGAAAAGTGACATTTCTTTGAAATTTGTTGGAGTGGACTGACTGGAACAAAGGGTATGAGCATCATGGTTCCTGCTACATACTGCTGAATTTCCCTTCTAGTTCCAAAATTCTAGGATTCTTAGAGAACCTCGCATTCTCAAGTAGCTGCGGCAAAGAGCAGGAGCCAGCAGCCAGTTACTCCTGGTGCCACCACAGTTCTTGAAAATGGCCAGACATTCCCACATTCTTTTCTTTCATGGATGATTAAAACAAAATGGAAACCTTGTGCTAGAAATTGGCTTACAGCATCCAATGGATGAAATATCATGTTACACAAATGACCAGAGACTAGTTGAATAAACAAGATAAACTCAGAGTTACATTCTTTCCCAGAATCTGAGAGTAGCACTTTGGAGCCGGGATTCACAATTCTGTTTCTAGCCTATTTTAAAAATATCAAAGAGAAGGGCCAGATGTCACAATGAATTAATATCCTAGACTTTCAAATCTGGAGACATAGGTACAAATTCTCCCTGGTTGAAAGTAAATATGAGTTTTCTGGCTTCTTGGAGATCCCTGGTGGATATTTCATTCACCCCCCAAATTTGACAGTTTTGACAGGATGATCCCAGCATCTTCTTTTTCATCATGACCTGAGGGCTGAAAGCTCAGATGAGGTGAGGCAGGTGCCATAACTGCACTGAGGGAAGAGTCAGCCTCGTCTCCCACTCCCCTCACCACACATTCCTCTTGGGATTCCTATCTACTCTTTAACATTCCCCCTTCAAGAGTTACACAGATGTTGTTTAAGAGAGGCAGGAAATAAAGGAGGAGGAGCTCTGGCTCCTCAACTGACTTAGTGATGGAAATTCGAAGGCCATCAAAGTGCAGCTGCAGAATCCATTGGCATGGCCACGATACTGCTGCAATCCATCCAAGTGGACCTGATGGAGGTACTCCCCCAGGAAGTTTCCCTCAGTGACATACACCTCCATTTTCTATTCAGCTTCTGAGATCTCATCACATGGACTGAGGCAATGGCATTAACATTCTTAAGCATGCTCGCCATTTCTTCTGGGGGGCCCTCCTGCTAAGTCAGGGTTAGGTATCCCTTCTTTGTGCTCTCAAGACGTTCTTCTCCCCATCATCCCACTTCTCTCACTTGTAACCACCTGCGCTTGTTTGTTTCCTCTGCTGGACTCAAGACAATCTGGGAGCAAAGAATTTACCTACCTATTCATCAGTGTATCCCCCAGTGTCTAGCAGAGCACATGCCCATCTCTCAGGTTCTATCCTTTGACTTGGGCTTTTCTAAGCATCTGAATCACCCTGGAAGTCACCTGAGGCATTTTTCTGAAGAGTGCTGTTGAAGGGGCTCCTCCCACATGGGGCTTGGGTTGGGGGCTTTGTCTCAGGCTCCCTGCCTACTGGACATGGCGGCTCCAGTGAACTAGATTTCCACCATGCAGGCCCTCACATAAGACATTTGAGTGGTGTGATGATAAAAATGATATGTGATGTTTCTCAAAAAAAGCTAAGCAAAGAGAAGGAAGCAAATTGAGCAGCACCCCCCACCCCGTTTTTTTTTTTTTTTTTCAACCAATGTCAACATGCAACCCAGGTTAATTCCACTTCAGGAAAACCTGGACTGAGGAATTTTCAATAAAAACAAAAAAAGCCACCTATATGTCAAACATTATTTTATATCTGGTTTTCTTTCTATTTAAGATGGGTTTTCAATTTTAGGGTGTGTTCAAATTGATGTGAAAAGGCAGACAGATGACTTTCTTTCACATGTCTCCCTCCTGACCATTTTCCCATGGGGTCCTTGAGTGCAGAAAGCCTGGCTGATCCTAGACTTTCTGAATAGGTGGGTTGTCCCCTTACTTCTGGCACAGGTGCCCTGCTTTTACGTTCAGTTGTATCAAACTGTGAGCCTGTGTTTTAAAAAATTATGTCTTTTAAGGCACAGTAAAGAAAGTTGAAACATTTCTTCTTTCTCTCCATAAACCTAGGAATGAATTCCTCAACACTGAGGAAAAGTCCGGGAGAGAAAGAGCAGCCAGCCAGGCAGGAGATGGGGCACACAGAACAGCAGTGGAATCAGACCTGGGATGACCAGCCTCCCAGCATCCAACCCGTGGTCACAGGGAAATCCCAGAGAACGTATCTCTTTTACATTTTTTTTCCTTGAAAAAATATCCAGAGCTTCTCCTCTGAGCCTCACTACAGCCTAATATTTGAGATAATTGTGTCCACCCCTCTTGAGTGCGGGTGCTAAAATCTCTTCCCGGAGTTGGATTTTTAAAGAAAGCAGGTCTAAAACTGTCAGCAAGGAAAGAGAGAGGGCCAAATTGTTCTCATGCTTGAATCCCGTGGGCCAATTTGTTTGTAATTGGATTGGTATGCAGCAAAGATAGAGCTGTCTGGGGGCAGTGCTCCATGACCCCCTTCCCAGGGGCTGTTCCCCTCATGTTGCTCCTCAGCCCAGCCCCAGCGCCAGCCCCAGCAGGGAGAGTCAGGGAGGCCCTGAGCACAGAGGAGACAGGCCAATCCTGAGTACTAACAAGACAAAAGGATGGTAGGGACTGCCCGGGAAAGGAGGTGGGACCCTTCCCCCAAATAAATCCAGAGATTAGAGCACACACTGCAAGGTCCGTGTCCAAAGTCAAGGACTGCGGGTCAAAGAGGAAGCTTGGATGACAGAAGAGGAGGAGAGGACGAAGTGACAGAGCGCTCCAACAAGAAGTTAGCAGCAGCCCTTACCAGGAACCAAAGGAAATTGCTGCCACTTCAGTGGCCTCCTCAGTGGACCCCATGGGCCCAACTGCCAGCCAGTTAGATAGCATCTACCTCAAAAACAGCATTAGTAGCAGAGGCTGAAAAATGTAACCTTGGGGAGACACAGATCTGGGTTCTAACCTTGGTTTTTGCTACTTCCTATTTATGAGACTCTGGGCAACATATTTGACCCTATTGAACCTCAGTTTTCTGATCTGTAAAATGAAAATAATAACTCCTACCAGAAGGCGACTGAAAGGAGCTTGAAAGTATGAAGAACCATATTGGGTATAATCCATTGTCAGTCAGCATTATCCCCACTTCCTTTTATAGATTCCCCTTTATTTCAGGTGCCAGATGCCTGTGAACTGTACGAAGTCTGTGCCGAAAGTATCAGCCATGCAAACTGTTTTAATTATATTGACATTGACTCGCTACTTTAGGGACAGACCTCATACATCCCAGACTTCTTTTCCACCAAGGTTCTGACTGGGACCTGTTTAACAATAAATTTCATCTGTAGGATATCTGTAAGGCAGAAAAGAGCAAGAGGCCCACCTTCCTCTGTCATCAGCGGCTGGTCTCCGCACTTCACTGCCAGGCCACAGCTGGTGTTAGTTGCAATTTCCTGCATTGACCTGATCTCACGTGGTGGCCTGTGGAGGTGTAACCTGAAAACTAGGGTTAGCCCATCTTCCTTTCTTGACTTCAGGCTTTTCCTCAATCTAGTAAGCATTTATATTTGTGTTTTCATGCTGGGTAGCAAATTGCCACAAACTTAGCAGCTTAAAATAATACCCATTTCTTACCTCACATTTCCATAGAAGTCCAGGCGGGCTCAACAAGGGTTCTAGGATGAAATCAAGATGCCAGCCAGGCTGGATCAAATCTAGAGGCTCAGAATTCATCCCTCTGTGGCTTTAGAACTGAGGTACCCAATTCCTTGCTGAGTGACAGCCAAAGGTCTCCCCGACCTCCTTAAAGCCCCCTCACATTCCTTTCCACATGGCCACCTCCATCTTCACCAGCAACGGCACCCTGGGCCTTCTCACAACATCGCAGCCAGCAGCAGGCTCCGTCAGGTAGTATTGCTGCCACAGGCTCCACTCAGACGCTACTTTCTGCTCTCAGCTGCTTTGAGGGGCTCCTTTGATGAGATCAGTCCCACCTTATCACAGGAGTGATTTATAGGAGCACATTCAGAACTTCTGGGGTGGGGGTGGGTGGGACATCTTCAGGGTGCCAACTTAGAAATTCTGCCTACTGTGCACCTAATTCCCTGTGTTCAACCACATTCTGCTTGAAAAACCTTGAGGTGCTTCTTTTTTCCTGTACTGAACTATGTGACCTAAGATCACCATCCATGAACAAACTGAAGTGGGGAAAACAACCCTTCAGATTATACTGGTTTTACTCTTAGAAAATTCTGGACCCTTACCAACAAAGTCAGTGTGACAATTATTTAGCAACTGTCATATATCAGGTTGTGTTATATTTCAGAGAATTAGAAAAGAAAATGAAACCCCATCTACGTGGTCTATGGGCAAAATAGACACAAGAATAGACTATTTCAATGTAACATATCATTGGAGATAGTAAGAGAAATAAGGTTCAAAGTTGAGAGTTACTCATTTACTCCATAAATGTTGATCTGACATCCACTTGAGGTCAGGCACCAGCTTAGGTACAAATGATTTAAAGACCAATGAGGCAGATTACTGCTCTAGAAAATCACAAGGGTAGTGGAGGAGTCAAATAGTCAATAAAAATAAAGTACTACATTATAATAATAACTGCAATTTTTGACCTATTACTAGTTACCCCATACTGTGCTAAATACTTTGCACACATTATCCTATTTAAATTTCAGCTTTAGCACTGGAGTAGAGATACAATTACTTTCTAAATTTTATAGAAAAGGAAACCGAGATTGAAAACACTTTAGTCACTTCTCTGGGAAAAGATAGATCTGAGTTTGGAACCCAGAGAGACTCAATTCTAATATCCCTCAGGGTGGATATGTCATATGTCTAATGGTTTCACTTCCCATAGCAGAACCCACCCTCTTTCTTGGATAACTGTCCTTTGAGTCTCCTTTGCCTACACAAAAGGAGAGACCAAAGTGCCTGGGATGGCATGTGCAATAACTGACAGACATGAGAGTGTGAGAACTCTAATTTCTTTGCCTGGGGTCAGGACAACTTGAAACTTGATTTATAGAGTTAATATAGTTGGCCTGCAGATCAGGCTCAAACCACCTTCAGTGCAATTTGTGACTGCACACACGCTTGGCTTCCGCCCTCCCTGCCCTCCACCCCAACCCACCACTTATCTAGTTTCCCTTAGGAAATTTCTTAAAAATATGTACACACAAGTCTGAAGGTCTGTCTTAACACACCCCTGCTCTGATACTTACACTACAGGAACTGAGAGAAAAGTGTGATTAACTCAGTTTGGGGCAGTTGGTAAAGACTTTCCAAAGGAAGTAATCTTTCTAGTCGTTAAAGATAAATATGGGTCTCCCAAGGTGGACAAGTGGGAAAAATATCACATCCTCACTAAGGATATGTTTATTGACTTTAGAGAGAGAGGAAAAGAGAGACAACAAGGGAGAAACATCAATATTAGACAGAAACATCCACTGGTTGCCTCCCGTACATGTCCTGCCCTGGAATTGAACTTGCAACCTAGGTATGTGCCCTGACTAAAGAGCAAACCCACAACCTTTGAGTGTAGGGGATGATACTTCAACCAACTGAGTCCCCTGACCAGGGCCCCACATCTAATTTTTAATTTATATGTAGCAATCTTCTATTTACTCTTTTCTTCCTTCCTTCCTTCCTTCCATGTTTTTGAGATCTTTATTACTTTATTTTCCAATTACAATTGACATATAATATAATATTCATTTCAGGTGTACAACATATTGTTAGGCCTTACAAATTGATTACCCCATAAGTCTAGTACCCATCTGATAGTTATTACACTATTATTGGCTCTATTCCCTGTGCCGTACTTTACATCCTCATCTATTTAGCCTCTTTCACAATCACTTCTTGTGCATTTCTTTTTTATACAGAAGAATCTGAGGATTCTCTGCACAGCCACATACACTGAGCAAGCTTGTAGTTATCAGAAGACCATATTTGCGGAAACCCCTTTGAAAATGCATGGGTCCCTTTTATGTGTTAGATGAGGGAGATGTACTTACTTCTGCCTAGAGAACCCAAGGAGTGAAGTCTGCCTGCCCAACATATTCGCTTTTTCATTCTGAAGGTTTGTAGCTCATAGCACATCCTACCAAAGCAGAATGCTCATGGAAGAGGCTCCAACAGAATTCCTCACATGGCTTCCTGTCATTTCTAGGCTACAAAAATGGAAGTAAGACAGCCACTAGCAACATTAATTTCTGAAATCTGTCATGAAGTTTAAAACTGATATTTTTTTAATTACATGTCAAACTAACAGGAACTGGAATTTCCTTTGAGGAGTCCTTTCTCGCTACTTCTTTGTCTTTTATTTTCTTACAAGAACCAATGAACAACTAAGTTTTCAACTTGTGTTCTAGAATAAATCTATCCAAACATAAAAAACTGAGCTATGAAATCAAATACTTTAATCAAAGTATTACTATAGAAAAATTGAATCCTACCAATTCCGAAGCATGCAGCACGGACCTGATAATGGTGGCATTCAAAAGCTAAATCTACCCTAAAGAGGCAATTTAATATTCAATTGAGGAAAGATTACATGTCTCCCTAGTCCAGGTATGATATACCTTTCAGGCTCCAAGCAAACATTACTGACCTTAGGAAAGCTCTCCTCTTTCTTATAATAATGAGAGGAGTTAGTTATGGCATAACAAAACATCAACTTCTGTTGACTACCTAATGCCTACATTAGCTTACCTCAGTCAGCTTTAAAGACTGTTAGCCTGCCTTGATTTATAATAGGTGGGAAACCCTAGTATTACTAGCTCCCAAAGGCTTGGAGCACTTGCAGGAACCAGAAGATAAATAACAAAGAAACTGTATTATTTTCAGGGAAGAGAAGATGTCATTGCAATCAATGGGATTGCTTCTACAGGTAGTTTTCTTTGCTTTTTTTTTTTTTTTTTTTTTTTCATGGTTTTTAGTGCTTGGTTAATTCTGTTGCCTTGGCACCTGCAGGGAAAAGGGAGCAGATATTTCCACTCTCTTCTTTATCTAATTTTTGAAAACCCAAGAAAGCGATAATGACCAAGTTCTTGGAGTTTTCCAGTTGATTATAGAGAGGTGCATTGTATTCCACAGTATATTCTTGCTGCTCTCCACCAGATGAAAGGAAAAGCATAAAAGCACCAGCAAAGCCAGACTCCGCTTTTCCTGCTCTAACATGCCATCAAATAGGGACAGGGCCTTCTACGAATGTAGGCATTCTGTTACTCCTGGCCCCGAGTTCAGCTGAGGCTGTCTGAGATCAACAGGTGGCCTCGTTAATGGAACAGATTCACTCATTGTTTGTGTGTTTAATGAATCATTGAGTTACTGATCAGCAGTGAGCAATGGAAGCTGTTCAAACAGAAAGGAAACCCAGCAGTGAGGTGGTGCGGCCACCGCCATGCTCTTTGAAGCCCTGCTGGCCCCTCAGGGAGTGCAGGAGGCTGGGGGTTTACTCCCTAAGGTTCCCAGGGAAGCTGGTAGCATGAAGAGGGTGTTATTTCTAATTGGATGATGAAAGTCAGCACAGGGGACAGAGACCAAAGAGCCAAATGGAAGAAGGGGAGGAAGTGAAAACATGTGAATCAAAGGCTGAGGTAAAACCGCCAGACAGGTGTTTGCAGTGAACTGTGCAATAACCCTTGTATGCCTCCCAGCCCTCGGGAAGCAACCAAGTGGGAAAGGACCGTAGGGAAGGACAGAAAGGAGTGAGAAAAAGCAAGGCTTAGGATTCTGATATTGATTTTCTTATGAAAAGTCCATGGTACTGTGGAGATTCTCTATAACACCGGAAGGCAAGGCTGACCCTTCAAGAGACCCCCACATGTTGCCCCAGGCTTTCTTGTGAGTCAAATTTGGCAGAAGATATACCAAAATGGTATTTATTGGGCTGTGCTTTTCTTTCTTTCCCACAAGCAAGATTTTATTTGTCACCATTAAGAGTCTGAATGGTAAGCAGATTC
This sequence comes from Noctilio leporinus, assembly GCA_004026585.1. Classification (NCBI taxonomy): domain Eukaryota; kingdom Metazoa; phylum Chordata; class Mammalia; order Chiroptera; family Noctilionidae; genus Noctilio; species Noctilio leporinus. Next base: position 59,436 of record PVIW01005543.1, on the reverse strand, counting down.
TTGAATTTGTGGCTCATATCCATCAGCTTGTTCAACTTTATCACCTGTCTCATCCTCAAGAGCTTTTCCAGAACTACTGCCTTCACCATGAAATTCTATGCATTTTCCCAATTCAGACATGGGCTTCTTTGGCATTTTTACTTTCTGAGTGAACACAGGGGATAAACAAGTTGGCAAGGCTCTCCTGAATTTTTCCTAGTGCTATTTGGAATCCATTTATTGACTTTTTTTTTTTTTAAAGAAAGAAAACCAATACAACAGTAATTTTATTTTATTTTTTTAGATTTTATTCATTATCTCTAGAGAGAAGGGCAGGGGGAAGGGAAGAAAGGGAGAGAAACATCAATATATGGTTGCCTTCCAATTGCCTCCAGCTATGGACCTGGCTGGAGACCTAGCTTGCAACCTGGTTGTGTGCCCTGACTGCGAATCGAACCAGTGACCTTTGGGTTCGCAGGCCGGTATCTTATCCACTGAGCCACCAGCCAGGGCCTTACCTTCTTATTTTTTTCAAGTTATTTGTCTCTACCTTTCTAGTCACAATTTCCGTCCATCCTCTTCTTCCAGATTTGGCAGACCTGTCAGCATTAAGTGTAAGAAAGACATTTTCCAATGTGATTATTGCTTAAAAAAAAAATAAAGCCATTATAGACAGATGAAAGTAAATAACCATTGGTAATTTTGACATCAACATGAGTTCCAATAATGGTCTGCCTTTTTTTTTTTTTTTTTGACCATGGAACACATTTCTTTCATGGGTAAGATTCACATCATGAAAGTTGGTCAGGCAGTTTGTGCCCTGAACAGCCTCAGTAATTAGCTTGGGTTTTCCCAACGAAACTTCATCATTCTGCAGAACAGAGCAGTGAGCCTCACTTTAAAAACATGACATTGAGGCCATTCAACGCAATTTTGGATTCTGGACTTCTTCAGACTAGTGTTTTTATGTATTTCTTATATTGAGCATAGCTGGTGCTTTCACATCATACCAATCTTAGGAAGGGGGCTCACCACTTCTTCTTGGCCTTCTTTATTTGCCACCTTTTGTGGACTGTGGTTTGGTTTTTGTTTTTTTGGTTTTTGTTGTTGTTGTTATTGTAGGGGACATATAAGATACATGGTAGAGTGTGGTTTGGTCAGGAAGGCACTTTGCTATGGGTTAAGAAATGTATGTCTTCATTTTAACTTTACCACTGTCCCTAGAATATCATTGGTCACATACTCTTTATGACAGAGATTAGCTAGCTATTCACCAGGCCCATTTTCTTTCCTTCTGGATGAATAGCTAAATTCAGTTCCCAGTCTTCCTTATAGTCAGATGTGTTTTTATGACAAATTCTGACTAACAGAATATGGACTAAGGTCAGTCAATTTGCAGTCAGCCTGGATAATGGTCCTCTAGATGATCCTTCATGATCCTTTCACTTGCTTTTGGCTATACAGTGATACAGAGGGTTGGCGATGAAGACTGCAGAGCTTCTGTCAAACTCGGTTCCCCTCAGCCTTCAGGGTGACCCAGCAGAGCCCAAGGCAGCTGAAGTGCCCAGGCTGGTACATCAGCTGTAAGCAATCTCCTCCATTTACCTTAGTACACTATGCAAATAGTATCTCTCTCTTCATGGTCTAGAAAAACCCAGAAAAGTAAGCAATTGTTCCAATGGACTCCGAAGTTTCTTCCAGCCCTGTTATCTTTGATTGAAAGCCATCACCTCATTCAAACTTTCATCCCCTAAGACAAGAGTGTTCCTCCTGTCCACTCAAGATCTCTCTGTGGAAGAAATGGGACTTCTATTTCATTCTCCCTCAAGGAGAAAGAAAAAAGGTGAGAAGATGGAAAAGAGAGAAAACAGAAAGTGTGTCTGAGTTCACCAATTAGCTGATGGGAGAAAAGCGCAAGGAAACAAAAATGACAGTAGCATGAAATCTGGAAGACTCAAGCCAAAGAATGAGGGTGTCACTTGCCATCACAGCCAGTTAGTGGCAGATCTTTTGGCTATAAATCCTGAGTAAGGGCCAGATCAGTGACAACAAGTTCCCATTCTGCCAACACATCTCTTGCTATGGGTTTCTATTTAATCAAGCCAGCCTCGAGTTCTTAGAAGTGAAGATCCCAGAAATTCCAGCATGAATCTCCATCCATATGTCCTCTTCAATAAAGCCTTCTTTTCAACACAGAGCAGGATGTGAAAGCTATTGCTCCCTTAGGCAATGTCACTGCTGTTTGAAAAGCCAAGATGTATATACACACATGGGTCCTGTGTGTACATAACTTACAATACAATTTTCTGATTCTGAATGTTTGTATGTACAGTGGAATGTTAGCTCCTCTCAGATGTAGAAGCTGCACCATATGTCCCTGTAGTGGGAATGTGTCCCAATCCTAGGAAAAAAAAAAAAAGAGTTGTAGTTTGTCTGTAACATTAAGTAGTCAGCCTAAGCACTCACCATTAAGACAATGCATAACTGGTCTACATAGATATTTATAAGCCCCCCTTTTTTACAAAGTAGATGAAGGATAATTCCATATTTTTATGTCTTTTTTTCAACTGTGAAATACTTATTTAGTATTATATTATATACAAGAATTAGGTAAGGAACATAGTTGTAAATGTTTCTATAGGTATTAACTTATTTAATTCCCTATGAACAAGACACTATTACCACCCGACTTGACAGGTAAAGAAAATGAGAATCAGACCTAGTTATTGGCAGAGCTAGAATTCAGATTCAGGCAGTCTATTGCTATGGTATGTGTGCTCAGTAACTGCACCATGCTGCTGGATTACTTTAGCAAGTAACCTACCCTCATCCATGTTTGCCTCATCACCAGACACACTCCCTTCCACTCCCACCATGGTCATCCAGCCATTTATATAGGTCCTACCCAAGATCATGGATCAACACCGCAAACTCTGAAGTGTAATCCTGGCTATGGAAATCCTTCATGGCAAGTATGACAGCTGAACAGATGCTCTTGGTAAAAAAACAAAATGATTTTCTACATAAAAGTTAATTATTAATGGGCAGCAAATGGTCAAACTATCCTGCTGTATAGAAAATAGAATCTACTAGACAAGATTAACCTTTGCCTCTATGATTTTCTACTTGTAGAATGAGTCAAAAAGATAATATAATTGTGGCCTATTTTAAATACTAGTCACTTACATGTTTAAGGACACTCAGCAGTCCCACTTTTTTAGCTTTTAGGAAGAGTATGGTGGATAGTGGCAAGGCCTGCCTGTCAGAAGATTTTTTTTTAATTTAATTTTATTGTTGTTGTATCCACCCCCTTTTTACTCCCCTCTGTCCCTTCCCTACCCACCCAGTCCCCCGCAAAGTCAATCTCACTTGTTGTCCATGTGTAAGGTTCTTCCATACTAGTTCTTTGACTAATGTCAGAAGATTTTGTTTGCGCTCGTAGCCCCACCAAGGTTGGCTGGTGGAGATGGAGTGACAGAATGTCACCTCTCCAGGCTCTGTTTCCTCATTTTTGAAATAAGAAGGACAGACTAGATGATCTCTAGGGTCTGATCTATATCTAGGACCATTCTGAATTCACTCTCACCCTGACCCACCAGGACCCTTGTGACCTGGTTCCTGATGAACTTTCCAAATTCCTCTCTTAATTCCAGCCACATGGGCCTCCCTTCTTAGTTACACAACATTTTTCTCCTCCCCAGGCTAGGGCCCTTCAACTAGTAATTCCTTCTGCTGGGATATTCCTTCCCTGCATCATTACCCAGAGTTGGCTCTTCCTATCATTCAAGTCAATGATTAACTTCTTCAATCACCTCCTCAGTGAGCCTGTCTTTAACATCTCAGACTAAATTGTCCCCCATCCCAGTAGCAACTCCCCATTCATCACCCTGATTTATTATCATCTATCACCATCTGATATTTTCTTATCTGTTTATTTTTTGCTTATTTATTTGTAGTCACCCCATGAGAGTGAAACATTTTCTTTTTTATTTATCATTATATTTCAGTGCCTGTGGAAGAGCATAGTACCCCTGGAACTCAGCGAATCTAGGGCTTGCCAAAAGAGGCCAAAAAGGCAGGATTCATTTCTGAGAGTCACATCAGGGAACAAGGAGATACTTATTCAATTTCATGGTTTCAGAGCAAATGCCACATCACGAGAGGTAGGTTTGTGCAGCCTTTCTTTCTTGCTGACCTTCTACCTCTCAGTGATAAGCAGTGAATCTTTACTGAGACCTTGTCTGAGACCTTACACACAGAGCAACACCTGTCCACCTAAGGGGACCAGCACCTCACTGCTGAGGACACCTGTTCGGTAGATTCAGGGCTTCAAAATCTGAGTAAGGGAGGTTCCAGTCTAGTGACCACTGGGGCTTAGAGAGTTTGATGCTAAACTATGTGGTATTCTGCAGGGGCAAGAAAGGTGTCAGTTATACTGCTTACACATTAACCAAAGCTGATTTGATGCTGGCTGCTGCCCTGATGCAAGGGTGTTCCTTTCTTCCTAATGAAACATACAATATTGGACCACAGTAAACATGCTGTTTTGGGTCTCTGTGCAGACAGAAAAAAGCCTCTGAGGCGTAAGGAAGTTCAGTGGAGTGCCTGGGAAGGACAGGGACAGCTACAGGAGCTGCTCCTCCCTACTCTAAAGGGAGAAGTGATGTTTTACTCACAGAGCAGAGCCAACGTTTTACTTTGCCAAGTGCATTAGGAAAGACAACACTTGCAATCATTTCATAAAAGGATATTTTGACACTGAAAAGGTAAATTAGACATAGCCAGACAAATTAAATATGTTAACATGAACTTTCCACTACAGGTCAGTATTCTAAATATAATGAGAGTAATTTTAAAAAATACATTATTTACTTTATGTGCTAACATAATATTAGTATTGAAATTTAAATATATATTTATGATTGTAGAAGTTAAGTGTTTTATGAGTTAATCATAATTATAATACTTAATAATTTGTGTAAAAAACTGACTTCTTAATAAGTGATTAAGTAATAGAATTTGACAGCTAATAGCAATGTTTAGAGAAAGTGCATTTCCTAAAATAAATTAGAAAGAACATCTTTTTTAAACCTGCACATGTTTATAAAAATTTAAATAATGATATAAAAAGAATAATAGTATTAGATTTATTGTAATTCTAATCTTTATGTAATTGTTTACCAAACTATTGCAAAATACTTTTTCTTAAATTCTATTCCTCTCTTCACAAAATGTTAGGGGCATTATTAAATGTTCCTCTTTTGTATCTCATATAGCAGATATTTAAACAGGTAGAAACTACCAGAAATCTTACTTTTAGCTCTAACAGCATATAGGATTAATAATGAATTCAGCAAGGATTCTGCTTTACCTGGTCCCTGAAGGATTTCTGGATTTCAAACAGTGGTCACCACAGTGACTCTTACTGAAGAAATACTTATAGACTGGAAAAATTAAGGGAGGAAAGTGCGCCACACTTGTCACTGTCAATGGGACACGTATTAAGATTCTATAAATAGTTTTGAAAATACAAACATAAGATATTTTGTTTATACTGTCCACATGTATACTCAAAGTATTAATATTTCTAGGACAGAATAATGGGACAGAATACCTGGTGATCAGCAGAAAGATGGTGAGCAATTGCTATTGATCTTCTTTAGTTAAAGAGAAACTGACTGCACAAGAGATTGAGAATTGCCAGGTACTTATATGCAAAGTATACAAAAAAGATGGAATAACAGCTTACACAAGTATTTTTTGTTGTTGTTGTTGTTTTTTTTTTGGGGGGGTTATGTTTGTTTTTTAAGAGGTTTCTTTTTTTTTTTCTTTTAATTTTATTGTTGTTGTATTACATCCATCCCTTTTTTTCTCCCCTCTGTCCCCCTCCCCACCCACCCTTTCCCCCCAAAGTCAATCCCACCTGTTGTCCATGTCCATGGTTCCTTTATACTAGGTTCTTGTCTAAGCTGCTCCCCTTCTTTGTAAGAGGTTTCTTGACAAAAGAATGTCTTAACCTTTTACTTTACTGATAGCAGCCCCAACACAGCAGACTTACTGCCACCAAGCTGAGCTGTGGGGAAGAAGTTTGTGTGCTGAATCCTGCTGAAGAATGAGCAGTTACAAAGGGTCTGGGAGAGAGCACCAACTTCTACATGGAACCTTCTCTAAAGATGCCCCAACACTCCACACCAGGCTGTGCCTAAAATGAGAACAGAAATGCAGAAAATAATTCTGGATAGTTTTGTTATCTGGAGACCTGAATACCTTGTTCCACAGACAAATTTTTATATCCAAATTCAAGGACAACTTTATTCATAAGTGACTGTAAGGAGCAGCAAGAATACATAAAATACTAGAAATAATTTAAATGAGAGTAAAAAGTCTTCAATTAGCATTTGAAAATAGAAAACAACTTAAAGCATTTTTTAAAATTCAATAATCATTTATTGAGTACATCTGAAGCACTAAATCTAGAACCATCATATTGCCTTGGTTGAAATTCCACCTGAGTTGCTTATTGGCTACATCACCTTGGGTTCTTTGTGTCCCTCAGATTCCCCACCTATGAAGTGGGATTAATCATAATAACTACATTACAGGGTTGTTTTGCGTATTCAGTGAGCTTATATTTGTAAAATGCTAGGAATAGTACCTGGCAGACAACAGACACTATGTAGTATTTGTTAAATTAAAATAAAATGTTCCAGGCATAACCATATCTGGTACATGACCCAGACTTTTCTGAGTTTAATTCAAAGAAATTGTGTTATTACCATCAACCAAATCATTGAGTCCAAGACTTGAAGAGGGCATAATTCATTATTTGAGTTAATTAGTTTCAGGGGAAAAAAGTATAATACTTTGGTGGCAGCACTGTTATCTGAATGATGACTAAATATTGATTGAATTCAATTAGACCAAATTGAAGAAGAATCAGATAAGAAGACAGAACCATGTGGTGCCAATGATACCAATGGAGAAAAAGTATAGAAAAAGGGGGCACATGACAAGGTCATGTACTTCAGGAAGGTTAAGGAGGAGCCACGCTAAGAAAGAGAATGAGATTCAATGCATTAAAATACCCTGGTGGCATTCAAAAGAAAAAAAACAAACAAAAAAACAGAAAACAAAACAAATCAAAAAAGTATTTCATTCTGGGGAAATTTGAAGGCAAAGGAAAGAAAACATGAAGGATGATTTTTGTAGACATTACCAGGGTTAAAATAAATTCTTTACTACATGGGAAACCCACATGATTAGAAAGAAGACATTGGAGATTGGAGGAGAGTTTGAAAATACGTAGAATGTAGGAAATATAATTGAAGAAGATTCCAAAGGAAGTGAAAGGAGAGTGAAATCAGGAACCCTGGCAAAGCAGTTAAAACGTTTTTTTTAAAAAAAAAAGTGAATGTGAGGTAGCTCAAGTCATAGGTTCTTGATTTTCCTGGTAAAGAACAGATGACAAGAGTGTAGTTGTCTCTTTGGGGACTTAAGGAAAATGCAAAGTGCTACTATGGAGAATATAACATGTATTAATTTGGCATGAATAAAAGATGTCCAACTAACCCTGGACACCCAGCTGAGATGTGATCATAGGGGTTTGTGTGAATCTAAGCACAACCTCTAGTCATGTTCCATTTTCTGTAATGCTTAGAGATAGGGCTTGTGAAGATCACAGTCTTGGAAGAGCCAAATCTCTAGGGGAGGGAGTTTCATACTGAAGGACTCTGTCTGTCCAACCCAGGGGAGAGACAATAAAGTGAAGACATAGACAGGAAACAGATGTAGCTCTAGAAACGAGGGTAGAGTGAGGACACAGGCTGGTTGGTGGGCAAAGGGTGGAGCAGCTCTCTCCAAATGGTCTTCTGATCCTCTAGGGTCTGTATCTCTTTTCCATCTACGTCTTTTCTGAAGTGGTAGAGAGAAGAAGGCCAAAAATAAAGTCTTGAAAAATGTGCAAAGGGGCAGGAGGAAGGGAAGACAGTAAAGACCCAGAGAGAGAATCATCAGAAAGGTAGGAAAACAAAACATAACCATGTTATGAAGATCAAGGAGACAGAGAATTTACGCAGCATATTTATACATAATACGCAATATTAATAATCAGTATACAGTATGATATAATAATGATTACTGAATGCTAGTTGCAAGCCAAGTACAATGCTAACAGTGTTGCAGGCATTGACCTACTCAATTTTCTCAGCAGCTCAGGGAGGCAAGCACTATTGTCACAGACACGTTATACCTAAGGAAAATGAGGAATGGCTGTGTGAGATACCTTAGCCATGGTCACACAGCATGAGTTAACTTTGACCCTGAATGGATTTCTACTTTAATTATTGAACATTATGTCCAAAGCAGTTTCTATATTATTACAATAGTTTTGCAAATGCAGTATAATGTGCACATTTTATCTTTATTATGTTTCTGAGCAAATGATGTAGAATTCAAGGAGGACTGAGACCAAGAAGTCAGGGTGGGGTTTGTTCATTAGGAGACTAGATATTGATGACAAAGCAGAAAGGTGGAATGTACAGACCCCATTGCTGGGAGACAAGGCCTAGGGGGTAAAAAACAAACAAACAAAACAGAGGTGTAGAGTTTGGCATTAGGATCATGAGGATTGGAGTTTGGCACATATGGATTCAAGGCCAGGCTAAGTCATTTAGTTCTGTAATCTTGGACAAGTTATTCCATGTTAACTGTGTTTCATTTTCCTTAGCTATAAACTGATCAGAATAATAATACCAATGTTATAAGGCTGTTCTGAGAATTAGCCAGCACAATGTCTATAAATATTTTTGCTTAATCCTAGGCTAACAGTACATACTTAAAATGACTTATTATGCAAATTGCATATGCAATATCATTTAACTGTAATCTGTCAACTGTATTTTTAAAATTATCTGCAACCTAGGCATTTATGACATAGCCTTGCTATAATGACCCTCTCGCTACTTTTGCTCTCTGAATTGATGTAGCCCATTTCAGAGCACTTTTGCATACAGGGTGGGGCAAAAGCAGGTTCACATTTTTTGTATGAAAAATAATACAATAATTAATAAATTATAATACAAGAATAAAATCTGTTTCATGTATTTATAACTGTAAAACTCCTTTTGCCCCATCTTGTATATAGTTTTGGTTGTTGTTTTTTTTCTCAGACAAAACATTGTGACACAGGTACAGCAAATCCTATTGCCTATTCTAGGTAGGGAATGCTATGTCCCAATTAAACAAATATTCTTGTTTATAGGGAGCTATCATATGTACCAAACACAAATAATCATTTATGAAATAATTAACTTTTAATAGAACACATTTCCTAAAACTGTGCTCCTCATAATAAACACTTTTTAGTGATTCAAAAAGTCAACTTAAAATTTTTACTGTCATCGTTATCTAGGCATCATCAGTATGAACATTCATTTTCATCTCCCTGTAGATGTGCAGAACACCAGTTATACTACTTATAGTGGGAGCATCTGACCTCCATATACTAATATGTATGATAAACATTTACATGTATATTGTATTCAAAAAGATCAAGTCCCTAAAACATGGAAAATATAGTTAAGAAATAAACTGAAGAGATTAAGGAAACACCTGCAATTACCAATAACCTTTGGAGAGCAGTGTTCTGTGTTGTTCCTCTAGATCAGAGAAGGATGAGTGCGTGAGTTCAGTGAGGCAAAGGGAAAACAAAGAATGGCCTAGAAATTAAGCCCATCTGTTTTGTTCATGGAGACATCAGAATTTAACTTGTCGAACTAGAGGCTATGTTGTTGATAAACTCCATTCTTAAAAATCCTTATTAAGGATTTCTAAACACAGGACCAAATTCTGTCCTCAGATTCTTAAGCAAAACTGGGTCAGAAATCAATATAAGCAGTGTTAGAAAGGATTTGAGGATTGAATCGGAGAATAGGATTTGGCTGTTAGGACACAAACCACACTATTAATCCCGGAGAAAGGATTTGTCTGATTAAAGGATTATAAATTTTTGAAAAGCATATTCTGTTCATAATACTTTTCATTTCCTACAACTCAAATTACTGAGGAATAGTTTCATTGTGAATAGAATTAGACAACGTCTTCAGTGTGATTTCTCATTTCCTTTGTATATAAGGGTACCAAATTTCAAAATCATCAGACATGAAGTTTCATGGCCCCAGATGGCTATACATCCAAAGACACAAGCAAATAAATTTGCAATAAAGCTTACTGGCAAACCAAAAGACAATTACATCTAAAAGAAAGCCTCCTTGATTTCTGACACTGGCATTTATGACAGTAAAATTGTATGCAGTTTTTGTGACAATGAAGGACAAGTCCAGGAGTCTTACCTGGTGGGCTTCTTTGCATCCTGGCTACTTCCCACTCTGGACCCACTTTACTCTAGTGTAGCATATGACTATAAAAATCACTGAAAGAGAGTTCCAGTAATAGAAAAATCTATTGGTTCTTGAACCTCCTTAATGGAAATGTATTTGTAAGGCTCAAAAGAAAGAAAGCAAGGAAGAGAAGCACTTGAGGTCACATAAATAACACTTTGGTCTCCAATGTTCCCAGTGCCTCCCTCTGTGTAAAAACCTCACTTTGAAGTTCCCTCCAGCCACAGGCCTAGAAAATCCACTCACTAGAGACCATGTCTAATTCTTTGTTCCAAAAAGCACCTGGACAGTTTGCTCCAGAGAAATGGTCATCATCAGCGTTAGTATCATATTTTACTTGCACCAGATCAGCCTAGGACCATCCCCAAAACATGGCAATAAAGATCTGACCCTGTGGGCTTTTTTGTTATGCTGAATTTTCTGCTTTTGCTCAGACAAAGGGCCCATCCTTTCTGAGAAATAAAAGGCGGGTGGGGGTGGGAAAGGGGACTGCCACAGTCACGGCATAATGCTATTAGTCTGAATTCTCCCATGACGGAGCCCTAGCTGGGAAAGACAATCACACGTGACAGGATGATAACCTCACAAGGCAATAACCTCCTGAGAGATCCTGTGCCACTATGTACAGGTTATTAATTTGATTACCTTACAGGGAAGTAGCCAGACTTCTGCAGCCCTCTCAGTGCCTAGTCAATCCTTTCAAGGTTTGCCCATTTCTAATGAGCTAGGTCTTTTCAACAGTCAACTAACCACATGATTTCCTTAATTCTTAGCCAGTTGCATAACAACAAAGATATATGTGGCTTTTCCCAGCTACTTCTAAAATAAATTCAAGACTGAATTAATATGAATGGAAATAGTTTTTGTTCATGTAAAGGGTAGAGGAAAGAAACTTTGTGTGCGGGATTTGTTGACACCTGCTAAAATATACACTCTGTGTCCTACATTAAGGATACAAGAGTGGCAGAGAGAGAACAATGAACTCCTAGCATCCCAAATTCCCAAGGTAAAACTCCATCAAATTCATTCAGTTTCACAGCAGTGAGAAAACTCAAAAATTCTCAAAATAGACTTAGTCATAAAAGGGATCTTTTTAGGATCTTTGAATCCCATTGCTTGTTCAGTAAAATGTGGTAACTATGTTATTTCTAAAAACAAGGGTTGAAATATGTTGGAATATCTTCAGTCTATCATTTTGCATTCTCTTTAACCTCTCATTTGTATTAGAAATATAATGGGTGATGGGAGAGCTTGAGAGTCTGAGAACAGCAAAGACTTAATAACTGCAAAAGAAATACATGTTACTTAAGTTGCACAGAAAAGTGGGAGCTTCATACTGAGAATACTTGCCTAACAGAAAAAGAGGTTCTCTACTTGTTAAATTATCATTGGGACACATTTATATATTCTATACGCTCTCTCATTAAATGGTACCTATATGTAGAACACTATGAATTAAAAATAAAGAAACAAACAAAACACTTTGACTTGTCCATCACAGGACCTTATGATCTAATATGGGGCTGGGGGAGAAATAGCTCCCATGGACCAAAGAACACTCAAAATCTCGAAGATTCCAAGGGAGAACACACAACCAAAGGACAAAATCCCTGAAGACTGAATAAAAATTGATGAGAACAAATAAAGCCAGTCAGGTATACATTTGAGACACTCAAGAGACACTTAAGGTTTTAGGCAGAATTGAGAAGATAACATGGCAGGATGCATAAGAGAAGGGAAAACATTCTAGTGTAAATCAAGTTAAGACCCTGAAGCACATTCATTTCATGTCTTTGTTCTATTTTCTCAAGTTTGACTGCAACCCAATTCTCTCCTTCTTCTAAGTAAAGGGAAAATAGATACTGCTTTATTCATTAAGTTATAAAGATTCCATTGCTTGTTGGGTACTGCAAAGTATATATATTTTTTCTTAGAGACAAACAAATCAAATTGGATCAATTGTTCAAACTCAATTCGCACTCTTACAAGAAGGCATGGGTTTTGGGGAAAAGGTTATTGTTTCCTTTCTTACTGTCTTTCTTTGAGCTCCAGCAAGTGCCTCTATTATTTATCATGATGAATCTTTTAAATAAATTCTTTAATACATTAAAATACCCCACAAGGCAAAAAAACTTTAAGTTGTTAATCCACCTTTAAGATGAATCACTTTGGTTTTCCTCTTAAACAATTACTTAAAATTTTCTTACTTCTTTCTCATCTATGGTATATAAATTCAGAATAAAATTCAATGAGTTAAATTCGTAAGGACTCATATTCAATTTGATGTTCCTGTTGTAAGTGTCTAAAACAGTGACTGATAATGACTTCCATGTATTGGGCCCTTTCCATACTCTAGGCCCTGGCCTAAGCCCTTTGCATTCATTAATTCATTTAATCCTATAGCAACACTAAGCAGTAGCTCCAAATTTTAAACAGATATTAATCTTTAGAAACTAGAAACAAATAGTGATTTTTGTTTTGTTTTGTTTTAGTGTTTTAGTAGTTTTTACAAAGAACCATACCCTGTAGTGAATATTCAAAAACTGTAAAATGCCAGCAAAATTTATTGGACAAAGCTAGAAAAACCTGACATGCAGATATTCTCTCCAGATTAATGGCACTATACAAAATCATATGTCCAAATTGCCAACCTTGGGAGTTATGTTGCTTCTCAACATGTTACTTCTTAAAATATGACTCATAGGATTTGAATAAATTATACCATACATACACACTTGTTGATATTTATTTTATTCACAAGAATGATTCATCATTAGTCACAGAGAAGGCTGCAAACAAGCTCTTGAAACATGGCTCATTAGATTTCTATTGCTGTGTAACAAATTACCACACACTTAACAGCTTAAAACAACACAAATTTATTATGTTATAATTTCTGTAGGTCAGGTCCACCAGGCTGAAATCTAAACATCTCCACTTCTCATTGGGGCACTCAGGGTTCTCATTGATTGTTGGAAGAATTATCTCCTCGTGGTTTGAGGGCTAAGGTCCAGATTTTCCTGACAGCTTTTGGTGAGGGACTACTTTCAGCAACTAGAAGCCTTGTGGCTCCACCGGCAGCTCACACCCTGATGCCATTCCTCCTTACAGGTCAGCTGGTGCGCTTTCCCTGCCTTTCCCTTTGTGACCAACCAGAGAGCAACCTCTACTTTTAGAATGCTTATGTGATTAGGTAAGGCCCACTTGGATAAATAATCTCCCTCTCTTTAAGTCAGTATATTTGAGGCCTTAATTACATCTCTAAAATCCTCTCACAAGAGCACATAGATTGTGTTTGACTGAATAATTGGGAGACTGCAGGTGTATACCAAAGTCCTGAACTTGTGAGCCATGTTAGAAATTCACCTCCACAAATAGCAATTAGCCATAAGCTACAGATGCTGGACACCTATGTACATTTTCTAAAACCCACATTAAAAATGGCAAATAAGCCAAGATAAATTAGTTTTTTATTCATCATATATTTATTTGTTTATTTTAAACAACGGTTTTTAAAAAGATTTTATTAATTACTTTTAGAGAGAAGGACAGGGAGGAAGGATGAAAGAGAAACATCAATGTGTGGTTGCCTTTCACCTGCCTCCTGCCCCCAGCTAAGGACCTGGCTTGCAATCTGGTTATGTGCCCGGACTGGGAATCAAACCAGTGACCTTTGGGTTTGCAGGCTAGTGCCTTTCCACTGAAAATTTTTATAATATTTTTTCCAAATCAACTACTTCTTATTACCCTGACAGCTAGTATCATTAATCCTTTAACAAAACCACTTAGAAAGCAACAAAAGCAAAAATAAGCAAGTTGTACTACAACAAATGAAAGTTTCTGCACAGCAAAGGAAACTATCAGCAAAATAAAAAGACAACCTACTGAATGGGAGAAAATATTTGTACATCATATACCTGATAAGCGGTTAATACCCAAAATATATGAAGAATTCATACAACTCAATAGCAAAACAGACAAACAAATAATCCAATTAACAAATGGGCAGTTATAGACCTGAACAGACATTTTTTCTAAGAAGACATACAAATGGCCAACAGGTATGTGAAAAGATGCTCTACATCATTCATCATCAGGAAAACATAAATCTAAACCACAATGAGATATCACCTCACACCTATTAGAATGGCTGTTAGCAAAAAAACTAGAAATTACAAGCGCTGGTGAAGTTGTGGAGAAAACGGAACCCTTGTGCAGTGTTGATGGGATTATAAATTGGTATAATCACTATGTAAAACAATATGGAAGTTTCTCAAAAAATTAAAAATATAACCACCATGTGACCTAGCAATGCCATGTCTGTGCTTATCAGAAGGAGATGAAAACACTAATTTGAAGAGATATATGCACCTTGGTATTTATTTAGAAAAAGAAATCTTGCTATTTGTGACAACATGGACCTCAAGGGCATTATGCTAAGTGAAATGTTATACAGATAAAGGCAGATAACACATAATCTCTTTTATATGTGGACCCTAGATAAAAACAAACAAACAAACAAACCAAGCTCATAGATACAGAGAAAAGATTGGTGGTTGCAGGGGGAGGGAGGAATGGGTAATGAGTGAAGTATTTTTATTTATTTTTTATTTTTTTTAGTTTAAATAAACTTTAAGAATTGAAAAATAATAATAATAGCTCTGGCTGGTAGCACAGTGGATAAGGCACTGGCCTGTGAACTCAAAGGTCACTGGTTCAATTCCCCAGTCAGGGCACATAACCAGGTTGCAAGCCAGGTTTCCAGCCAGGTCCTTAGCTGAAGGCAGGTGAAAGGCAACCATATATTGGTTTCTCTCCCTCTCTGCCTCCCTCCCTGCCCTTCTCTATAAGAATAATAAATAAAATCTTTTAAAAAATAATAATAAATCTTCTTTAATACAATAGATTCAAAATGTTATCATTTTCAATATGTAATCAATGTAAGAATTATTGATATATTTCACCTTCTTTTTCTATACCAAGTCTTTAAAATCTGATACATGTTTTATACTTAGAGCACATCTCAATTCAGACTAGCCTCATTTCAAGAACTCAACATCCATACATGCTGTGTTGGATTGAACAGGATTAAAGTTTCACTGCAAGTGTCAGCAGTTCCTGCTTTTGCTTTCAGTGTGACTTCAGTGACTATCTTAAAGCTTGTAATTAACACTTCTATGTTAATTATTAAGATTTAATTCTCATAGGAAGACTATAATAGTTTCCTGAGTTCTCATAGAATGCAAGATTAAAACACATACACACACACATTTCCTAAGAAATTCTAGGAAGAAATTCCCACATAGTAGTACTACTATGAGATCTCTACTACAGAAAGTAAAACTGAGGCTTAAAGAAGTTAACTTATTGCCCCAAATCATTCAACTAGTATGGCTGTCTGATCATTTCCTTCCCTATTAATTGTATTGTTAATTATTGTACAACCAGGACAAGCCATCCTCCCTCTTCACTCTCCATTCCCACTACATCAGAGGTTAACTCTAGTCTAAGATCTTAATCAGAAGATCACTTGGGAGCAGTGTTTTCACACCTCAGCTAAATCCTTGGAAGTGCAAAGGCATATCCAAGAGCTAAATTTGGAGGTCAGGGCTGGAAATTGCAGAATTGCTCTGCTGAAGAACATAGAAGTAAACCCATACATTTACTTGCCAGTTGGCTTCTCAACAAGGGTCTCAAGACAATTCAACAGGAAAAGAATTTTTTTCACAAATGATGTTGGAACAACTGAATAACCACAGGCAAACAAATAAAGTTAAACCCCTACTCACACTATATACAAAAATTACCTCAAAATTAATCAATGACTTAAATGAAAGAGCTAAAACTATAAAATTCTAAAAAAATAAATAAAATCATTGGTGTATATCTTCATAAACTTGGATTAGGCAAGGTTTCTTAGATGATAGCAAAAGCAAAGCAACCAAAAGAAAAATAGATACATTGGGCTTCAACAAAAGTAAAAACATTTGCACCTCAAAGGACACCAACAAGAAAGTGAAATGGTAATCAATAAAATAGAAAAAAATTGCAAATAACATTTCTGGTTAAGCTCTAACATTTAGAACATATAAGAACTACTACAATTTTAAAAAAAGGACAACTAACTCAATGTTTAAAATGGGCAAAATAATTGAAGAGACTTTTCTTCAAAGATGTATGCATGTCAATAAGCACATGAAAATATACCCTACATCATTAGCCACTAGGGAAATGGAAATCAAAATCACAAAGAGATACCATTTTATATATACTAGGATGACTACAATAATATAAATAACATGTGGCAATGATATGGAAAACTTGGAACCTTTGTATTTTGATGATGGGAATGTAAAAATGGCACAGTCACTTTGAAAAACAGTTTAGCAATTTCTCAAAAAGTTAAACATAGATGTACCATTTGACATAGAAATTCTACTCCTAGATATATACCTTAGAGAACTGAAAATATATGCTTCTACAAAACTTTTACACAAATGTTCTTAGCAGCATTATTCACGATAGTCTAATGTTGGAAACAAACCAAATGTCCGTCAACATGTGAATGGATCAACAAATAAGGTATATCCATACAATAGAATATTATTTAGTCAAAAAAGTAAAGAAGGCTGGTACATGCTATAACATGAATGACCCATGAAAAGATAATGCTAAGTTAAAGAAACCAGACCCAAAACACTATATATTATTGTACAATTGCATGCATATGAAATGTCCAGAATACATAATCCATAGAGACAAAAAGTTGATTGATGATTACCAGGGGCTGGTGGGTTGGGGGGTGGCAGAGAAATGAGAATTGCTAATGGGCATAAGGTTTCCTTTGCAGGTTATAAAAGTATGCTGAAATTAGGTAGTGGTGATTATTGTACAACTTTGTGAATGCACTAAAAAATGACTCACTTGTACACTTTAAAATGATGAATTTTTGGCATGTGTGTTGCATCTTAATTAAAAAACAATCGAGAACATAGAAAAGCTTGGCTTTCATTTCAGAGAGGATTGAGACAGAAAAGGAAGTAGGAGCAGGAAGAGAAAAAAAAGAACTCTTGGGACAACATGGCTGAAGACTGAGCCTTACTTGCTGAAAGGGACAAAGGTAATTTTAAAATTAAGATGCCCAATATTCAGTGATATGATGTTGCAATACTAAATTCTCTTTACCAAAACCTCTTTGATATCTGATAAATACATAAGACTTTACAGAAATGGCTTTGTTTTGGTTGGTTGGTTGGTTGGTTGGTTGTTTGCTTGTAGTTTTGTTTTGTTTTGTTTTTTTTCATCATATAAGAGGGTTGAATTAAGTTAAATCTTTGAGTTCCAAGTATATGTCATTGCACCATGGAACAAGGATAGAATACAAAGGATGATATGACAAACAGAACTAACACTGGAGCAGGTGGACCTTGGAGCCAGAGGTTGGCATGGAAATGTTAGTCCTTGGAAATTTGCAGAAACTTGGAAAAGGTGTTCATCTTCCCAAAAACATGGAATGAAGTTTCTAGTTAATATTATCTAAGTCTTAAGGACAAGAGTGGCTCCAAAGGGCATGTGAGTAAACAATGAAACTTAGTTTAAGAAAGATTAGTATTGTTTCTTCCATATGAAATTTAGACCAGGTCTACCCTCTTGAGGGTTGTGCATGTTTCAGACCTCTAAGCTGTTTTCTACTTAAGTGTATTTAGAAATGATTTGGAATAATCAAATTTGCCAAATGGATAAGAGTAACTTCTTGCTTAAAGGGTTTTCTTCCCTGCTTTGGGAACTTTCCTTTATCTGAAGAAGGATTTGCCACAAGCAGCCTTGTTCCTATAACCAAACAGTCTTAAATGAGCCAAATTCAAAAGAACTCAGTATAAAGTCTTTACTCTTCCTGTCCATCTATACATGAAAACCCCAAAGAATGTCTATGGTGGTCAAGAACAAGGTTCTCAGGTAGCAAGGCCTTATTCCTTCTAAAATGTAAACTCTATGAGGGCAGGAGCCTGCCTTATTCATCATTATATTCCTAACACCTAGAATAATGCCTTACACAAATCAAATGTTTACTGAGTGAAATATCCACTCTACCAACATGACTTGATTCATTGAATCTCCATTTTATCACCTGCAGAATGAAGATAATTGGGCCTCCCACATAGACCTGTCTGCAGTGTACTGTGTACAATGAGCTTAGCATGAGAGCAGGTCACAGCACTCATTCACTCCATGATGCCTTTTATTGCTATTTTTATAGCAGCTTGTCTTTGTAACATTTGTTGATACACATTATGAGTTCTTTAAAAAGTGAATGGTTTGTCACATAAATCAGACTATCACAGCATTGTAAAGTCATTTCAGTTCAAATCAAAGGCCAATCTAAATAATTCAGGAGAATAGCTTTTTAAAAGATTTTATTTACTTATTTTTAGAGAGAGGAGAAGGGGGAGAGAGAGAGAGAGAAACATGAATGTTGCCTCTCACATACCCACAACTGGGGACCTGGCCTGCAACCCAGGCATGTGCCCTGACTGGGAATTGAACCAGCAACCCTTTGGTTCACAGATGCATGCTCAATCCACTGAGCCACAGCAGACAGGGCAGGAGAATAGTTTTAATGAGGGAGCCACTTTTGTACATGAAACACCTAAGACTGAAGGGATAAAAATGACATTTCTATGTCTGATCTCATGTAGACCCTAAAAAAGTACTTCATGGAGAAAAAAAGTATTGTCATCTTTTTTTACCTCCTGCTACTACCATGGCCCCAAAAGCATCCACCAGACACTGTTTCCATCTTTATGACTAGACACTTCAATGGAAATCATGAGTATTAATGGGAAATCTATGAATGGAAGAATCTCACTGCCTTAACTCATACCACAGAATGTCTTATTATTCAGTTTTGCAAATTAGCAAGTGAACAAACCAATTTAAAGAAATAAGGACAATGCCACATAAAACACTCTTCTTATTTATCTTGACAAGGCATGGTTCCATTTTAATGATTTATGTTAATGTTTTATTGTATAGTGGTTATGCCCTGAAGTACATTTTATAATACTAATGAAGTCTTAGTAATCCCAGACGTCTTCTCCAGTATTCTCTTATTATGCTTGCACTGAGGACTCATGTAGGGGAGACCACCAACCAGTGTGTGAGTAAGAAGTTTATAAATTAGTGAATGAAAATCAGTCAAGTTCTACAGTAGTGAGGGTCTCTATGCATTTCCAGTGGGATTTTGTATTTTCACACAAAAATGTCTATTGGTCTTCATTACAATGAGAGATGAGCAAATTCTGTTGTATTTAGGGTTCATCAAACATCAAACCATTTTTTTTTCAAATGTTTTGGGTTTGCCAAAATCCAAAACACGTTTTGCCCTCAGCATTTTTCCCTTCATTTTCAAACCCCTGTGTATTTTAAGGAAAATTTAATCCTTATGTTTCTGACTCATTTACACTTAACACGTGAACATGTTTCATAAGACTTATTTGAAGTCTATGAAGTCTTATAAGTCTTCTAAAGCCCTTTTTCCATAGGGACAGGAAGCTGTGTGTTGCAAAGACATGTGAACATGAATCCCAAGTGAGTGGAATTGGTTTGAAACTCAAGATTTGTTAAGACACAATGTTAAATTGAGTTAAAGCTGGTAAAACCCATCTTCTCCCCCATAATTACTCTCCTATTCTTTGGCACATGGCTTTTAACAATGAAATCACTGAGGCCACAAAACTGCCATTCTTGACATTCCTGTGATATATACCATAAGCTGGGTTTCCTTTGAGGAGGAAGGAGCTGAAGCCATCCTCTGTGGCCAGTGGAGTACAATTTAAGTTCTAAACTTTCTAGCTGCTAGTTACACCTGATCCTCCATAGAACCCAGTGCCTCCTGGCTGTTCAAGCTAAAAGGCCCCTGAGCAGTCCTTATCTTTACCCTCTTTGACCTTCCCTCTCCTCACAAAAGCCTGTATGGACTGTGGGAAAGCCTATGCACATTCTGCCAGGCCTGGGTTTAAGTCTCAGAGCTACTGCCTTTTGGAAGGCATATGGGATCATGAAAGGTTCTGAAAAAGAACCTTTCTTACCCTCAGATATCTGGAAAATGATAACAAAACAGTGATCAATGCATAGAGTTTTAATCTGGATATTTTGGCAATATTGTGGGTGAGAGAATATCAAAGCTTCAGTTCTTTTTCTATTCTTATGTCTATCCCTCTAATGTATCCTTTATCTCTAAGCAGCTACCTGCACTGCAATGGAACCCCAATGGTTCTAGCAAGTTGGTATAGACAGGGCTCTCAAAACCATCTCCAGATTCTTCCCAGGGAAGATATAAACCCTAAGCTTCCTGATGTTTCTTGATACTAGAAATGATTTGGAGTGGTTATTGGTAAAGTACAAGGATATTAGAGTTAATCAAATCTAGGTCTGTATCTTGCTTCTACCACTTGAATCCTGGGACACTAACTATATCTCTGAGCTCTCTTTTCTAACTGAAATTGAGATTAAGAAATAGCCTTATCTCATTGAGTGATTGCACAAATTAATTGATACTGCACATACTATAAGACAATGAATGGGATTTATAATTGTTGCTATTATGTTGCTGATGTTCTTATTTTCAAACTGGCTCCTATTGGATTGTTGATAACTGGAGTCGTCTTCATTAGTTACAACCCCTTTCGTCACCCCAATATTTGGATAGGACTGAGTATCCAAGAGTAGTATTTTGCTTTATTTATTTTTCATCACTATTGGATCCCTTCAGGGTATCAACCTAGATAAAGGTACCTTGCCCACATAACCCATTCTGAACAAAGACACTGAGACAACCTTTAACCCAACCTTTAAGCAGTGGTCTTCAATGCTAGCTCTTCCTAGGCACAACAGATTGAATTCAAATATATTTGCCTTTCTTTTGAGATTGTCCTTAACTTTTCTCCA
This sequence comes from Noctilio leporinus, assembly GCA_004026585.1. Lineage (NCBI taxonomy): Eukaryota > Metazoa > Chordata > Mammalia > Chiroptera > Noctilionidae > Noctilio > Noctilio leporinus. The sequence continues at coordinate 38,113 of PVIW01005543.1, read as the reverse complement.
TTTCAATAGATTTATCCTCTCTATTCGCTCCTCTGCAAGAAGACATAATTATTGATGGCTTTCTTTTGGCCTTCATGCCTTTCTATACCATTTCCTTCTGTTATTTATGGAGTGGTCTCATTTCCTTCAAGAAGTATCCTCAGCTCAACTCATATGTTGTTCTGAAAAATATATCTTCAGATTAATAACTGCCTCTATCACCTCTCCAGACACTCAAGCCAAAACTCTGGAGTCACTTTTGTTTCTCCTTTAGCACAGTCCCCTGCATCTAATCACGCTATTGATTTCACTTCAACAACAAATATGTTTATGCATCCTCTTCTCTGCATGTTCACCACTAACATTCCAGGCTAACCCACTATCTCCTGAGGTCTGCATGATTGTAAGACTTTTTAGTCTGATCTTGTGTCTACTCTTTTTTTCCCACAATCCATTCTCCATGCAGTAGACAGAATCATCATCTTAAAATGAACATCTATTTATGTCATCTTTTTTGCTTGAAGCCTTGTTGTAGCCTTCCAATATTTTTAGGATCCTACAAACCCATGCTATCCACTGTAGCTTGTTTCACTCTCCCTCTAGCTCACCATGCATCACACAAACTAACCTTTCAGTTTCTCACAGGTGTCAGTCACCTTTCTACATAGGGGTCTTCTCTCTGCCTATAACAAGGCTCTCCCATACTCCCTTAAACAGGTCAGTCCCTACTCTTTCTTCCTGACACTTCTCTGAGAAGCCTTTCCTAACCTTCTGCACATACCCTCACAACACCCAGACTTCTTTGTGACACTTATCACAAACATCACTGAGTAATTGGGGGATGACTTTTGTTTACTAGCTCCAGTAGTATTGGAAGCCTTAACTTCAGAAGGGACTGTGCCTCTTCATCACTGCTGAATCCCCGCTGTTGGCAGAAATGCCTCAGCCCTGTTTGTTCTTAATAAAAATGTCTTGAATGAATTAACCCCACCTAATTCTGTGCCCTCTTGCCCCACATCCCTTCCCATGTGAGTTTCAGTTTGCACAGCTGAAATTTGTAGTAGTCTAAAAGTCCTTTCGTGGTTGTAGTCAAGGTACTTGATCTGGTTCAGGATTAGACAGTAAACTGTATATGGAAAAATGCCATATTTTCTACTTCTTTTGTTCTCACTACATATTTGCTACTCCTAGTACTATGAAGTCATATTTGCTAGTGTTCAATGGCAGGATGATAATGCATTCTCTTCCTGGACAACTGTTTATTATCTTCAGGATTCATCCTGTCTATAATATCCAATTCTTGATTTAATTATGGTTATATATAGTCAGTAGATTCTTCTATATGTATAAGGTTATATATGGGTATACATGGTTGATAGAGTCCTTAAGAAATGATTGGCAATAGAAAATCAATGTTGTTACAGTTCAGTGACTGTTTTAAGTTTTTAATAAACTATTCTCTTAATGTAAAGTAACTTCATGCTTTTGACTAATCATATTAATTCTAAAGTGTAACTCAAAGCTCTAGAAAACAAAAGCATTTAAAATATTCTTTAAATTCATCAACTGATTGGGAGAGGGTCACCCATATAAGGGAGGACAATCTACTTTATTCAGTCTCATGTTAACCTCATGTAGAAACTTCCTCACAGACATGTCCAGAATAATGTTTGACCCAATGTGGGGGCATCCCATGGCCCAGTCAAGTTGACATATAAAATTAACTAGCACACCTTAGTTTTGCTACATCCTTTTATTTTTTGTTTCTAAGAATTTTTTTAAAAAGATTAAAATCTTCCCTCAATCCTTAGATAGGATTAAGTCCCCTTACTCTTCATTTCCGTAGTCCTTTGTCCTTTCTTATTCTTAAAATTCATCCTTCTTGTAATTAATCACATGTTTAATATTAGTAATTTCCCTAGTTTATAGCTATGGGGGCTGTATTACACTTGCTTTTTTACCACAGTTCTAGCTGGCAGCACTGTGCCTAACCCAGAGAAGGAACTTGATAAGCTTTTGCTGAATTGAATTGATTATATTCAAGTTATTTGTTTTGTGACCTTTAAGCAATTATTTTCCAGCATCCGTGCTGCACTCTAACCCAACTATACTCGTAAATGATGACAGTCCTCCTCCCATCTGTTTTCTACTGAGCAGGTATCCCATGACTAAAATTTTTCTCAAACTTTGGGTTTAGTAGAGATGAATACTAAGTCAAACAACCAAAATTCTGGATCTGTGGCTTATTTTTCCAAGACAACTGTTGGTTTCAGCAACATGACACTTAGCCTTCCATTCTCTGCTCATGCTCCCTCAGAGAGGAAACCCTCCTTTCTAAAGACCAACACAATTAGGTGGTTGTGATCACAGTTATTTGTCAGTTCAGCTTTGCATCACTACATGCACTATAATATCAAATGTAAATAAAGAAATACAAATAAAATCCTGATGCTCTGCTCAGATAAAATGTTACATAGGGTTTCTTCTTTCTAAAAATAATTGTAAACTTTCTCCACAGTCTTAATATATTTAAATCATAGCTTTGCTTCATTTTTTAATGAGATAAAATCCTTGTAATAGCTTAATTTATATCCATCTTTAAAATGAAAAACTAAGATGGCAACATAGGTAAACATGACTTGCCTCCTTGCACAACCACGTCAAAATTACCACTAAAGCATAGAACAATAATAACTTAGAACCATCAGAAATTGAGTTGAATGGAAGTCTGACAACTACAGAATTAAAGACAACATATTCATCCAGACTGGTAGGAGGGGTTAAGATGCAGAATAGGCTGGTCCCATGGGGAGGATAAAAACTTGGAAGGGCTAACCTGGCTGGTGGCTCAGTGGGTAAGGTGCTGGTCTGCAAACCCAAAGGTCAGTGGTTCAACTCCCAGTCAGGGCACATAACCAGGTTGCAAGCCAGGTCTCCAGCCAGGTCCGTAGCTGGAGGCAGGTGAAAGGCAATCATGCATCAATGTTTCTCTCCCTCTCTACCTCCCTCCCTTCCCCTCTCTTCAAAAATAATAAATATATAAATTTTTAAACAATTTGGGAGGGATATCTTGGGAGCAAGGAGTCCCATCCCTACACCAGGCCCCTAAGCCCAGGGTTTCAGTGCCAGGAAGATAAGTTCCCATAACTTCTGGCTGCAAAAGCCAGCAAAGACTGAGTCAGTGGAAGAAACTCATGGAGTCCCAAGCAGTTCTCCTTAAAGAACCCACACATGGAGTTACTCAGATTCACCCTCTCTGAGCTCCAGCTTGAAAAGCACCAATAGCATATGGGAAAGTGTCTGGCATCAAGTTGAGAAATGGGGACAGTTTTCCCTCAGACAGACAGGTGGGTAGAGGCCATTGTCTGTTTCTGAGCCCTCCCCCCACAGAGCCACACAGCCTGCAGGCCAGTGCCAAATCTGAGACTCATCAACTTGGCTAACACTGTTTGCCCTGACCTAAAGATCCCTTGAGATGCTGTCCCACCCAACTTACGGGCCCACCCAAACTATTAACCATGACTTTTCCATATGAATAGTTGGTCTTGGTATATGCTTCACAACTTTCTAAATCTTATCAAATAAGCAACAGCTGGCCTCAGTGAGCCCCTAGTCCCTGTACCTCTTGCTAAGTGGCCCTAGGCCTGGCACTAGCAACAGCCAACCTAGATTCACAGTTTGGGTTCCTATGGGAATCTCCATGCCCAGCACAAGTAGCAGACACTTTAGACTGCTTTATAGCTCATGTATGGTGGCAAAACACAGGTGGGAACTGACCTTGGCCTACATCTCCTAGTAAATCTCAGGGTCTGCATACCCAGTGGACAACTAACAGACCACATTAGCACACTCTGCTCCTGTACAGCTGATCCTTCACAGAGGGCAGAGGTTATCTGTCAGCAGTCACAACCAGTCCTTGCAGCTGATTGGTCTGGGTAAATACCTCCCATTGACCTGCCAGCAGAAATCAAGGCTCAACTATAAAAGGAAGGTATACTCAGCCCACACAAAGGGTGCACCTTGAGTACCCAGCTTGGGTAAGAGGGGAGAATGTACTACTGGACCCTGTAGGACACCTACTATGTTACACCATGATACCAAGATAGGGAGTCATAGCAGCTTTACCTAATAGAAAGAAACACAGGGAAGCTGCCAAAACGAGGTGAAAAAAAAATGGCCCAAATGAAAGAACAGATCAAAACTCCAACAAAAGAACTAAACAAAATGGAGATATACAATCTATCAGATGTAGAGTTCAAAACACTGGTTATAAGGATGCTCAAGAAACTTAGTGAGGACCTCAGCAGCATAAAATATATCCAGTCAGAAATGAAGGATTCATTAATTGAAATAAAGAACAATTTATAGGGAAACAATAGTAGAGTAGATAAAGTTGAGAATCAAATCAATGATTTGCAACATAAGGAAGCCAAAAATAACCAATCAAGACAACAAGAGGAAAAAAAAAATCCCAAAATTAGGATAAGTAAGCAGCATGTGGGACAACTTTAAGAGTTCCAACATTCACACCATAGGGTTACCAGAATGAGAAGAAAAATAGCAATAAATTGGAAATCTATTTGAAAAAATAATGAAAGAAAACTCCTCTAACTTGGTGAAGGAAATAGACATGAAAGTCCAGGAAGCACAGAGAGTCCCAAACAATGGATGCAAAGAGGCCCACTCCAAGATACATCATAATTAAAATGATAAAGGTTATAAATAAAGAGAGAATCTCAAAAGCAGCAAGAGAAAAGTTGTTAGTTACCTTCAGGGTCATCCCCATAAAATGGTCAGCTGGTTTCTCAAAAGATACTTGGCAGGCTAGAGGGATTGGCAGGAAGTATTTACAGTCATGAAAAGTGGGGACCCACAACGAAGATTGTTCTATCCTGCAAACGTATCATTTAGAATTGAAGGGCAGATAATGTGCTTTCCAGACAAGAAAAAACTAAAAGAGTTCATCATCACCAAATGTTTCATATAACATTATTATATGAAATGTTAAAGGGACTTATTTAAGAAAAAGAAGGTCAAAACTATGAACAATAAAAATGGCAATAGGTACATATCTATCAACAATTAAATCTAAAAAACAAACTAAGCAAACACTGAACAGCAAAGACAGAATCATGGATACAGAGAGTGTTTTGATGGTTACCAGATGGGAGGGGAATGTGGAAGAATGAGTGAAGGGGTGAGGGGATTAAGAATTACAATAAGATTGTTACAGAATAGCCATGGGGATGTAAAGTACAGTGTAGGAAATGAAGTAGCCGAAGAACTCTTATGCATGACCCATGGACATAAACAATGGTGTGGAGATGGCCTGAAGGAATGGGGAGGTGCTGGGTGGAGGGGGGCACAGGGAATAAGTTGGAGCAAAACCAATTTTTTAAATAATTTTAAAATAAAAATAAAATGAAATGAAAAACTATGATAATGATTACCACTAAAATGATGCCCTCAACTTTAAAGTGTCACATGTGCCAATGTAACAATTTATGATTTTCTTCTCTTTCAGCATTATAGTAGAGGAGGAATAGGGTCAACCTAAGACTCAAATATCTACTTTTAATTCTTGGCTCCAGACTATACTAGCCATGGAACCTTTGTTGTCATCTCTCTGATGTGTAAAATAAGGATGATAATGTCTTCCCTACTTATTACCAACAAAGTTATATAAATTAAATGAGATATATTAAACATACTTTATCATTATGAAAGGCTATGTATATTAAGCTAATACCAATGATACATTATAAAACTATATTTAACTTTTAAATTAAAGTTTTCTTAAAATGAATTTTCCATTAAGACTTGTACTTTTAAATTTACTTCTCGGTTTTCATGCTTAACTTTTTTTACAGCAACTTTTTTCCCTAACTCCCTTAGAATATATTGTACAGTAGTTTACAGATACTAAAAAAATAATTTGTTTAATGAACAAAGGATTACTTCATTTTTCCAGGTGGGTACTTACTTTGGTGAAGCACAACTGTTAGTTTTCTTAGCTAATGCACATATAGACAAGAGCAATTTTCAGGAAGAGCTCTAAACCTCTGGGAATTCAATGAACTATATTCAAGTTAAAGATCTCCAGTATGAAGCACCAGTCAAGATGTTGAAGAAAAGGCAATGCTGATGCCATATTCAAACTTCTTAGTGAGGCTTCCATCTTAGAAAAGGATCCCTTGGTGGTTTATTTCCACCAGAGCATCAGAGACAGCAGCCTGTTCCCACCATCTGGGTATAATAAATGAAGAATTTCAGTCATAAAAATTGCTACCCAATTTAAGATGCACAGTATTGCTTTCCTCAAACTAACTGCCCCTGGCAGTTCTAGTTAATACTTCCGCTCAAATTTTTTAAAAATCTTAAAAAGGCTTTTAAGCAAATGTTTAAAATAATGTGGGAAACAATGCTAAGATTTCATCTTTTTTTTAAATGAAGCCTCCTATGAGATACAATTATAAATGTCCCCCAAATTCTCCCCCTTTAGGGAAGACTTGCTGAAAAGCAAGGTAGAAGGTAGAAAGCCATCTCCCCAGAAAAACAAATACTAAAATGATGGGCAGTTTTAGGTTTCTCCCCTGAGCAGTGTTTAACTAACAGCAACAACAATGAACCCGAAGAGAATGGGATTCTACTGAGTCACAAACAAATCGAGTCAAGAGCAAAATGTGATTTAAAAAAAAACAAAAAACTGCTATTTCAAAGTTTGAATCTTTGTCAAGCAATGCTTCATGATTTACTTCCAGCTCCTGGGAAAATACTCTCCACTTAACATGGCTGCTGCATATATATGACTGGCTTGAACTGATAGTGGAAAGTCTGGAAGTGACATAAATGTATGTCCCAAAAATTAATCATGAATTGCTCTTGATTAACATAGGTCCTTTTGAAAAACAAAAAGGAGAAAAGAAATGGTGATGATAAAGAGACATCTCTTTGACCTCTTCTTAGCAAAAGGTTAATTTCCAATATTGCTTTTATTAGGACCAACAAAATTTCAGACTTTCTAAATTTAAAAACAGTGAAAGAAATCACAAGTGAAAAAAATTCTTAAATTGACTTTATAAGAATGGAAAATTTATGTGCATCAAGAACAAATAGAATTAATTTGGCACATATGTGACCAAAAGTAAGTATCACTATTGTGTGAAGGACTCAGGCAAGTAGATAGAAACAATATTCCTCCACCCCATCCTCCCAAACTGAACATGGGTTACTATCAGATGGAAAAATCCAAAGCAGAGAAACATATTTTAAAAGTTCAATCTCACTAGTAAGCCAATAATGACAAGTTAAAGGAAAATACTATGTTTTATTGATTAAGTTGACAAAAATTTTAAATGATAATACCAGTTTTAGTGAATCTACAGTGAGATGGAAACTCTTAGCCACTGTTAGCAAAATATAAATTAGTTAAAAATTTTTAAAATCATTTTAATTATGAACATTAAGAGCTTACAAAATCACCCTTAGTCTTTGACCTAGTGCATTCATTTCAAGGGTTCTATCCTAAGAAACTAATCAAGGAGTCTCACAAAAACTTATATAGGAAAATAGTCATTGTAGTTTTTATGTAATAGTGGGAAGTAGTAAACCTAAATTATAACAATAAATGACCAAGACACTTTACATCATAGAACATGATGTCATCTTTAAAAGCCATGTTTTAATTGATGGTAATGGAAAATGCCATCACATGGAGTGAAGTACAGTGAAAGTTGGTTGCAAAGCAACATATACACCAGAACCGCATTTTGGTTAAAAAGCGCATGCATGGAAAAAACAAAGACAGGAAGGAAATACAAGAATATACAAACAGGAGATAAAAGAGAACTACATGTTTTTTCTTTGTATGTATATATTTTCTAAATGTAATAAACACTTTATAATTTTTAACAATTATGATTATAGAATAAAACACCTACTATTAATACATTCTTGTCCGTGGAATATAAACTTGGCTTTAGATAGACTCAGTAAGTATAAAAACAGCAATATTTCCCTGGCTAGTGGCACAGTGGATAAGGTGTCGGTCCTGTGAACCCAAAGGTCATTGGTTCGATTCCCAGCCAAGACACATAATAAGGTTGCAAGCCAGGTCTCCAGCCAGCTCTCCTTAGCTGGAGGCAGGTGAAAGGCAACCATACATTAATGTCGCTCTCCCTCTCTGCCTTCCTCTCTTTCTAAGAATAATAAATACAATCTTTAAATAGAATAAACAGCAATATTTATACTAGTTTTGAAACTCAGAGCTCAAATTCAACCTGATCCAATAAGCATTCCATGGAAACTCCCCTAAGTATTTTAACTCAAAGAAATCTCTTCCTTTAAAAATTCACACTTTGTTGACATTCATCTTTTATTTAAGAACTAACAATCATTGATCTCCTGTCCTAAGAAGTTTATGTGTTAATTACTTATGATTATTCCTGTTTTATAGATGGAGCAAATGAGACACAGAGCAGTTAAGTAACTTGTCTGGAATCAAACAACTAGTAAGTGGTAGACTGAGGAAATGAATCCAGTTAGTGTGACTTACCTACTAACTCTCCCTACGGTGCTTTACTGTTCTGCCTGTTGTATCCCCATTTCATGGACTTTGAATTTCTTCAACTTGTCTTTAACAAACCCCAAGATGGTGCTAAGAACTAGTGATGCTGACTCAAAATATAGACTTAGCTGTACTTCTGAAAAAGCAAACAAGTGGAATTGTGTTTTCCACATTCACTAAAAACTCCAGGAAGAGTACTTTAGAGATTCATATTATTGATTTTCAAGACTTGCTTCCTAGACAGATATCTCTAAAAATCAAACTATAGCTGGTCTACAGAGCCACGTGCTCCAATTTTAGTTTCCCTGATCCAGAAACAGAGGCTAATAAAAAAAGTTTCACTGAAAAAGTCAAAGTATTATTATAAACTACCCTAATATAACCCCATTTATTACCTGTGGAATTCTTTAGGACAAGTGCAATTTAGAAGTAAGAAATGCGGAAGAATGCAATGAAAGACCCATCTTTTGCATTCCTGCCAAAGAGGCAAGTGGTTTATAAACTGAGCTTCTGAGGGGAGTCATTAAATGCAAAGCACATGTATCGTGCTACCTGCTGCCTCAGTCAGCGTGGTGGTGAAACATTTTTAATAGCATGTAACATGACACAAGTTTGGGGAGAAAAGAGACCAAAAAAAATGCAATGCCTTACCAAAGAGAACGGGGAATTCTGGATTGATAGATTACCCAAATTGGGTTTTTGGCCAAGTGATTGAGGTTAAGATCTATAAATGAGTAGAAAGGCTGCTGGACCTTTAGTGACCAGGGCAACTTAAGACTCCATGTTAGTTAGAGCCCAGTCAAAAGCTAGCTCGTACAATAGTGGACCCTGGCACCAAGGCTGGCATGGGCCTGGATCAGATGGGAGAGCGCCAGCAAACTGAATCACCAAATCATTTCCTAGAGCAGATTTTTCTTGGATATCTCCCATAAAGTTTCATCAAGGCATAGATCCTATTTCATTTATGAGTTCATAGCCCAAAGTTATGTCTAGATGAATATTCAGAGAAGGGTGTAAAGGAGGAGCCAAGATTATTTTTAAAGTATCAAGGTACAGAAAGCAATAAAAGAAGAACGCTAAGCTTCTTGGGCCAGAGTGCTGACAACCACCAGCATGATCCTCACATATTGGTCTCGCCACATATGCCATTTCTAGTGACTGTCACCATGCTTTGAACATCCCATATCCCTTTCTTATTTTACAAAGCTGTTTAAAGCTATTTGCTAATGGAAATTCTGGCAGCACTTTCAATGAGACAACTTTTGTAAGTTTATATCCACTGCATTTTATCTGTTCTTTCACTTCCCAAGTGTGTAAATAACATAGTGCCTAGCACTTGGTAAATACACGATGTACATTGTTAAACCCATGGTTCCTTTTATTTCACCATGGACCTGGTCTAGTGCAAAAATGTCCTCTCTCCCTGAACTCTCTCTAAGTCTATTCCCCACTTTTATTTAGTCCTTCCTTTCCATTACATTGTGGCATCTTTTACATAATATGATTCCCTTATTGAAGGATATTTTGGTAGAGCATCTTCTGCTTCAACCACCGCAGCCAAGTGTCCAACTAAATATTTATCTACAGGGAGAACCTTTATATATGTTAGAGAGAGAAAGGAAGGAAGAAAGAGAGAGGAAGATTGATGGGTTGCCTCCTGTATGCATCCCAACTATGCATCAACCAGGGATTGAACCTATAACCTAAGTATGTGCCCTGACTGAGAACCGAACTCACAACCTTTTGGTGTGTAAGATGATGCTCCAATCAACTGATCCATCTAGCTAGGGCTGCAGGAAAAATCTTTCTTAAGGCTGCCTAGTAGTTTGCATCTTGCCATTTACCAAACTCACCTCCTCATAGTGATGCCTCTCAGGATCCTTTCTGTGCCATTTTACTCGATTTCTCAGTTTCAGTCTTTTCCCCAATATTTATATCCGCAAGGGACAGAACTCTTTCCTTATCTGCCACAGTGCATTTCCATCATGTTTTAATTTTCTTCAGGGAGTTTAGAGAGAATCTTGAATTAGATTTGGAAAACCTGGATTTCAAGTATTAAATGAAGGAAATCATTTAACCTTGTCCTATTTCCAAATAGGGAATTAAGATACGTATTCCAAGTATCTAGCAAGGATCAGGGTCTTTAATATAATTTGAAAGTGTATAAAAGCACATGGAATGATGCACATGAAAATATAAATACATGCAGGCAAATTCAAACAATTTAAAAAATTGTAGTTGACTTGTAGTATGGAGTTAATTTTATGATCAAACAAAATTTACCTTTAAATGGCCAATGGGCCATATTCAAATTAAAAGAGCCTTTTAGTGCCATTCAAAACATTTAAGAATATTGCCCTAAAAAGATAAACACTATAATAGGTCTTTGAAGTACAACTGGTTCTACTGCCTTTCTCCCCCTCACTCCAGCCCCTTCAAAGTCATCAAAGCAACATTCTTAAAGTGTGAATGTCTTACAAGTAGCTTCTAATGGGTTCACCCTTCACTCTGTTCCTCACTAATCAGAGGTAACTTGACTTTTAGATTCTCGATTATGCTTCTTTCAAAGAGCATCAAGGCTCATATTGGTTTTAAATGGTCCTAAATGCACCTCTGCTTTTGACCTGGGCTGTTCTGACCAACATACATCCTGATATTAGAGCAATCCCAAGGATTGCATGTCCCAAGGGCCCCTAGCCAGTAGGGTTTTTCTCAGGGTCACTTCCCTTTCTTTCCCCCCAACCACCTGCAGGATGTTCCCTAAGTGGGTGATTTCCTTAGACCTCTCCCAGAAGAAGAATCAAAGGTTTTCAAGAGCTCACCTTGTCTGAAAGAGTGATTTTCAATTTTAATGCACATTGAAACAAAAACAAAAAAAGAACCCTTGTGGGATATTGTTAAAAATAAAAAAATCCTTAGGTCACAACCCCAGATATTTTAATCTCATTAGGATGAGGCTGGGGAGTGGGTTTAAATAAGGCTGGCTGGTTTACCTGTAGGTGACCTGCATTCTGAGAAACACTGTCCAGCACAATAATGACCATTCTCGGCCCAGCTAACTTTCCAGGCTTATCACCCTCCTTAACTCCCAACTTTCCTATCCTTAATGTGTGCATGCTTGCATATATGCATGCGCAAACATGCACACACATACATGTGCACACATTAAGCCACAAAGGATGATGCACTGTCCAGCCTTTGTACTCTTCTTGTTCTTGGTGGGAGTGTAAACTAGAACAACAGTTTTGTAAACAATCTAATAGCTTCTATTAAAACATAAAGAGTAAGGATTCACTAACCCAGTAATTCTACTGTTTTGTAATCTTCCCTAGAGAAATTTACATGTAATTCCTTTTCACAAAAAAACTGACACAGACACCTAACTAGCCAGAAATCTCTGTTTGGTCTGGTTACTCACATATTCTCCCTATTTTCATGGGTCCTCTTCCCAATGTCCTTACATCTACATGCTACGCTTGTCCTGTTATTATTCTCCTGTCCCAGAACTAATGATACATTATAGAAGTCTTTACTCTCTCTATCTACATTTATATTACTAAGATTCTTCAGAGAAACAAAACCAAAAGTCTATATGGTTTTGAGATTTATTATGACCAATTGGCTCACATGATGATGAAGGCTGGGCAGTCCCACAATTTGCATTTGCAAGTGGGAGGCCCAGGGAAGCCAGTGATGTAGTTTTGGTCCGAACCCAAATGCCCAAGAACCAAAGAGGCCAATGGTGTTAAAGTGCCAGTCTGACCTGAAAGCCCTAGAAGAAGTGTCAATGTCTGAGGACAGGAGGAGCTGGATGTCCCAGCTCAAAGAGAACAAATTCTCCCTTCCTCCAACCCCTCCATGGATTGGATGATGCCCACCTGCACTGGGGAGGGTGCTCTTTACTGTTTACCGATTCAAATGCTATTCTCACCCAGAAACAGCCCCACAGTGAGAAATAATGTTTTACCAGCTATGTGGGCATCCCCTATAGCCCAGTCAAGTGGGCATAACATTAACCATCACAACACAGCACCACACACTGCTTTGCACATTGACCAGGAATGGTTGCACAGCACAGTACCTCTCTGTCTCTCACTAACATGAGCTAAATGTCCTGCTTCTAAATGCTGTGTTCTCAGCACCCTGAAGAGAGAAGTATTTTAATCTTCTTGTGTCTGAAAAGGTCATCATGATTGGGGGTTCAAATTAAAATGGATTTTGCTCACCATTCATTCCTACCCCTCAAAAGAAGCAAAGAAGTCAAAATAGTCCCTTTTTAGTGAGGCATGAGGCTTACACAGTTTTAGAAACCCCTCTTTAGAAAAACAAATAAAAAAATCAAGCACAAGTTGCTAGGGTCCCTCCCAGGTCCTTGGAAGAGACATGTAAGGTTCTAAATCTTAACGCCTTGGTAAGCCCCTCTCCTCAGGAAGTCATATCAGTAAATGAACACCTGGAGTATTTTAATTATTTTTTTAAAGATTTTACTTATCTATTTTTAGAGAGAGGGGAAGGGAGTAAGAAAGGGAGGGAGAGGAACAGCAATGCATGAGAGAAATGTTAATCAGTTGGACTCTCATATGCCCCCATTGGGGACCTGACCCACAAACCAGGCATGTGCCCTGACTAGGAATCAAACGGGTTCATTTCAGTTTGTGAAACGATGCCCATCCCACTGAGTCACACCAGTCAAGACATTGTAATTGTTTCATATCCACTGTCAGGTGAGTCACAAAACACGCTGGGTTATGTAGTAAACACTACCTATGCTGATGGTGATAAGTATGATGGTAAATCAGGGCATATACATTATTCCAATATTAAAAAATATATACATCTTTTATGTCACAGATAATATAAACTAAATCTTTTGTGACATTAAAATAAAAGTAAAAAACCTAGTGCCTTCAAGAACCCACAAATTTTATATATAGAGATAATAGAAAATTCTCATTTTCTGACAAAACTGTTTCAAACAAAAGAAGATGTCTATTATTTGTAAAAATTTACAACACAAATTTTATACAAGTTTTAGTTTGCAAATTTTGTAACTGGTAGATTATCTATAGAAAATGAAAATTGTTTCACTTACGCTAATAGTGTGACTAATGAAACACTGAAGTTCCTTGAAAACTGCATGAATGCTGGAAATACTGGTTTGGATTTGCTTTAAAGAACAATATTTGAAAGTATTGTCTCAGAACAATGTGGCTCTTGAGCCAGCACTAAGATTGTCATAAAAAAATAGGGATAGGAGAGACTCACCATTCATTAAAGAACCATAAAAAAAAGCAGTAAGAGTTTGAGAAAAACTTAATAGCAGACATTTTTAATGTTAAATGGAGAAAACTTGGTTCAATTTTGAAGTTTGTCTTTACGTAAAGATTCTAATAAAGTAAAATATTTTAAATTAACAATACGCTTATTCTATTTTGGCATATTAGCCAAAGATGTTTCTCAGCATCTTTTCTCTGTATTTCCCAAATATTTTCTCTAACCCAAACTCTAGCAACCAAAATTACCATCATCATCATCATTATCATAACAATAACTGCAGTTCATAGGAGGTCCCACTCTGTTCAATCACTCTGCTGAACTCCACATCTACAAATATAATCCTCACTACAAGATAGATGATATCCCACCATGGCACATGTTTCTAAAAGACCATCTTGATAACTATGCCCAAATTGAACATTCACTGTCTTTCCACTCCCCAGTATATCAGTCAGAAGTCTTCTAATTATAAGGGCTAAAAAATCTTTTTAAAATATCTTGACTAAAAATCCAGGTAGGACCACCTTCAGCAGAAGCTTGATCAGTAGCTCAGCTCATGTAATAGGATAATAGTTTTTCTCTGTTCCCCTATCCTGTCTTCCTCAATGTTAACTGCCCTAGGAGCTTCAAGTTCTCCCTTAGAGATTTTTTTAAAAGCCTCAAATTCTCATTACAACACATTGAAAGGCGTGTCCTCAGAAGCCCTTGGATTCAATCGCTTTGACCCACATGCCATGTGCCCATCCATGTGCCATCACTGTCACAGAGGAGCAGGGGAGAGACTAAGGTGATTGGCTTCAGGATTCAGCTCGCCCTCTAGGTTCAGGGTAAGATGAATGCATGCTCATCTCATGGGTGAGGATCAGGTTGCACTGACTTCTCCGAAAGGGAAATCTTGATGCTGTTGGCAGAAAAAGGAGAGAAGAGAAGCTGAGGAAGAGGCATAGCAGCACCAAAATATGTTTCCTATCAGTATGAGAATCTAAAATTTTGATATAGCATCTGTGCATACACATTTAATTAAAAATAATAAAATGGTTGGTCCTCATTCTCTCTCCACTCCCTGAATAAGGGGGAAATTTTAATCCATTACTGCAATTTAGAAAATCCTACTAAGGAATGATGTATTTAATTATTATGTACATGTATTTTCTTCTCTATGGCAAAAGTATAGTGACTTAATGACCAGAGAATCCAAAATCCTCTCACAAAGCAAAGGCTGAATCTATGTAAAAGAAAAATGGGCACCAAAATAATGATCCAGATGATAGAATATTATTCTTCTCTCCATTTTTATAGAGATTTCCAAGTCACTCTAACTGCTTGTGCGCATGAATGCCTTCATACTGTGTATTTTAAAATTTTCTTATTCAAATACTTTTTATCCTTTTATTAAGACTTTAATGAATTGCCAAAAGCATCACTATATTTGGAATTGTTCATGTGTTGGGAAGAATTGAAATATGTTAAATCTTAACACAGCTGAATTCAAGATTTTTACCTTTATTGCCAATAATGTACCCCAAATATGAGACCAAAGGAAACTATTCTGCTATGGTCTGCCATGTATATTGAACCAGATATAGGTCTAAATTTTCACCATCAACAACAAAATAATTAGACTTGGAAAAAAACACCTAAGAAAGAAAAAGACATTTTCTTTTTTCATATGTTAACAGAAAATCTATTTGGAATATTCTTTGTGGTAATGGTCAGTTCACCACAAAGAGAAAAAAAAAGTACTGTTCAAGTTGCATTTAAATAGAGTGGTGGAAAATGTGTTGGAGTGGGGTGAAAGAAATTTGAGTTTTAGTCTAAGTTCCATCACTTACCAGCTGTGTGACCTTGGGCAAGTTATTTTACATCTCTGGGTTTCACTTTCTTCATTTGCACAATGAGCAGGTTGGCAGAAACTGTCCTTACAAGTTCCCAACTCTGAACTTCTTAGGATTTTGTGAAATGAACATACTAAGTGGGGAGCTTAGTTTACCTAAATATCTAAAATAGAGCAGTACCATTCATTTACCTCCTCAGAAATTGATATCAGGTGATGGAGACAGAAAGTTTGTAAGGCAATTCTGGATTTTAAAACTTTCCATGTATCTCTTTAATTGGTGATTACCTTAAGTAAACAATTCACTTTACACTTTTATTCAAAAATAACAAGCTGTGTTTGAAATGCCGGTATACACCCTTTATTACGCTCTCCAACCCAAACACGAAAACATTTGTACTTATGTTATGACTTCACCTGGTGGCTTTCATTTTCCTCAACATAAAGACAGGGTGAAGCAAAGTAATAGAAAAATAGAAAACATCTTTGTTGGAAAATGAGATTGCAGCTGTGTAACTGGAGCACACAACCATAAATCAGAATGTCAAATCCAAAACACATGACTTTTTGCAAGTTCTCCATGTGCGCTCTAATGTGATTACAGCCTGGTTGCTATTATGATTTAAAACAAAGTCTTTCATGCTAGAAACAAAATGCGGAATGTGAGCCGCCTGGGGGAGAGAGCTGCAAGCTAGCTAGCAACATACCCCTTGCTGTCAGAGAGGTGGGCTACAGTATTTCAAGGGCTGGTTTGTCAGGTGTGAGAGAGCAAGAGGATACAAGAGGAACCTTGGCAGAGGTCTTAACATGAGGGACAAATTAGCCAGCAGTGTTGAGCTCAGCTTGACAATCTGAAATTAGCTTCTTTCTTCCCCCTCCCATCGTTTCTTCTCTTTTTCTTTTCTTTTCTTTTTTTTCCCCTAAGCAGAATCCTGAAGCCAAATACAAAGATTACAGAAGTCATTCTTTCCTGCCTATCACATAAACAAATGGCCCAGCTGTTATTGCTAAGATTCCAGTTTTAAACTTGGACTTTCTTGTATAAACTTCAATGTAATGGTATTTAAAGTGTCATAGGCAATAAGCATCTAATCCTACTCAATAAATTGTAGGCTCGTTGCATGAACTCCTAGAGCTGTTAAAGACAGCTGTGCTTTTTTTGTAATTTAAGTCATTTCCAAATTGGGCAACTCTCCAGGTGTATTTTCAGACAAACAATGTGTGCTCGAAAAAGTGATGTTCTGACTCTTTCAAGCAATGGAATAAACACAAAGGAGTAAAAGCTGAGATATAAGACAGTGCAAACATCATTCCTGATCCCCCCAGGGGGCCGGCATCAAGGTCAGGGTGCTAGGAAACTGTTCTTATTTCCTCGGGCTATTAGAATATGAGCCAAGACATCTTCCCTCAAGAAACTTTTACAAGTCCAACTACTTTTGTAACTGGTTGTTGGGCAAATAACATAGGTGGGTACCAGAGTACAAGGTAAGAATTTCATATTTCTCAAAATAGAACCATCAACTTCCCAGAGCAATGACACAGCCCTGAAATAGAAAAAGCTCCTCCCATAGTTAATATTGAAAGGGTCAGGAGAATATGGTTTCCGCCCTGTGATGTCATTAAGACAAATCATTATTAGACCATAAGAAATAATTATAAAAGGTCATTTTATCCTGTGCACTGTCTCCAAGGGAGCCCACAACAAAAGCATTTAAATGAGAGGATTTGGTAATTATTTTATATCCAAATCATCATTAAGCATGAAATGAATCAAATGAATCTTTTTTTTTTCCGTATATAAGAGCTTAAAGTGGGCAAGTCAGAGAGTGTGTGTTTCTAGATCCCCCTCCAAGTTCAGTATTCTATAATACAATCAGCCAATGTATGTGAACAGGAAGAAACCCAAGTTCTTCCTTCCCATGGTGTGATGAAGGCGAGTTTTCTTGAGGGAGGCCCTGTTTGCCTCCAGGGTTAGAGCAAAGGAGTGTTGTTGTCCTCATTGTTTCACTTTGGTGGTTGTTTTACTGACAGCACTTGACTTGTGACTGCAAGATCTTATCCACCTTTGTTCTACACTGTTATAAGGCTCTGTGCATTATCTTTTAAGCCAAACACATTCGATGTCTATCATTGTCAACAATGCAGAGAAAACATAAAAACACAAGGAAAACACAAATCACAGGCCTGAAGTACACGCTGTAGTTCCTCCGAATCCCTTGGCGGTGGATTGAACTTCATTATAGACAAATGCGGCCTGAAATGAATCAACACCTCTTTCAGCTGCTGGAATGCAACACAAGCTAACAAGTGGAGGGAATTTCAGGCAATGACTCAGGATACTTTTGGCCTAGGTGACCAGTTGGACAGCTACACTACACCTCGTCCCAAAACTCTTCGAAATGATCTTCTGGATCCCTGACCCCATGCAACCTTCCAAATAACAGTTTTACGTGCAAAGTAGAAAATTCCTACTGAAACTTTTAAGCTGAGGCTTAATAATTAGAACATCCCTTCATCCAGGAATTGTGAAGATATTCCTCCTTTCGCCCTTGGAGACAGTTCAGACATGTCACCTCAGTGGAAAGCTTCAATGCAGCCAAAGCAATGGTCCACTTGTTTCTAGTTCCATAGAGCAAAACCCCTCAGGCTTTGTTCGGTCTTGAGGGGAAACTCAACAGCTCTGTATACATTAAAGAATGAACCAAAAAATGTCTAGAAACAACTAATCTCTCAGTGTCACTTTAAGCAAGTATAGCATACCAGACACATGGTATTTATCAAACAATTTAGTCTTTCAGCTACCCAACCTATTGGGTCCTATTTAAAAAGTCCCTAAAAGTCTACAAAAATACTGTCGAAACTACAAATGATGGTATTCTAAATTTTACTCTCAAGATGTTACTTCAGGTTACTACAGGTAACATTTTTCAATATGGGCATAACTAAAACACCCTTCAATTTTCATGAAAGGAAGGACATGCACCAAAGAATGGAATGGTGGGTAGATTTTTTTAAAGCTAAAAGCTGGAGAGTAAAATTATTGAAAGCATCTTCTGTTCTACTTTAATTTTCACCAGCTTTTTGCTAGTTTACTTTAACAAGTAATGTTTGATTGAATTCAGGCCTGCTTTTGTTTACAAAATGAATCAGAGCCAGCAAGTCGTGGCCTGGCTAATTGGCACATACACTGCCTTGGTCTCCTCCCCTTTAAACAAAAATCTGGATTTGTGATTTATTGTTGATTTGGTTTCTTCAAATGATTTTGATGGCTAAAATTTACCTCCCATCTTATCCTTGAGATATTTTTTTTTTTTTTTTTACCAATCTATGTCTACTATATAAGGCAAAAAATGCAACACCACACCTCTAACTCCTAAGATTTCAGATGCCAACAAAAGAAAAGCTGAGACTAAAAATCCACAGATGGAAGAAGGGAAATGCAGGATCCATAAATCAACAGCTTTAGAAACCAAACTAACCCATTCAGAAAAATCATGTCATGAATGTGAAACAGAGTGATCATTATTGAGGACAGGTCACTTTGTGTCTTACGCACCATCCTTATTTGCCAATCAGGTAAACCAGTGGTTCTCAAATCCAGCAGAGCAACAGAATCACCTTGGAAGCCCTATTCTTAAATCATCTCCTCTAGAAATTCTGGTTTTAAAAATCTAGGGTGGAATCTGTACGTTCACAAAGCACTCCTGAATGATTCTAGAGGTCTACCAACCTTTGAAACCTGGCCCAGCCAGTCTTATCTCTTTCTCTGCTTGAGTTCTCCACTCCAAATCTGAGCTTCTCTTCTTATTCCAGGCTATGAAACTGGTGTGATGTCACTTGTATATGTATAATCAGGTGAGAGTGAATATGTAAGGAGGATTGTCCCACCTCCCTTGTCACTCATGTACAAAATCCACATATGTACTACTATTGGGGCTTGCTCCACACAGTCACTACCTCATTTGAAAAATCACTTGATTCTCACAAGCCCACAATCTAGCCTTAGCAGTCTATCTCCATTTGCTATTTCATTCTTCTAACAGCAAGGCAAGGCTCATGCCTAGTCTCCTTCACCCCATGCACCTGCTTTCTTTTTTGTCATCTACTTACTTCCCTTTAGGTTGCTCATATAAATATAATCTCATTTGAAATAAAAAGGCAATTTATCCAATATTGTAGGTATTCAGGGAATAACTATTAGTTCTTACTTATCCCTGTATCTCTAAAGCATAGCCTAGTGTGTGGCACATGGTGGGTGTTCAATAAATATTTGCTGAAAATATAAATGAATGTCCAAAGTTAAATTTGCTTTTAGAGATTGCTTTAATAACTTATGATTTTTCAGAATGCACTTTAACCATGTGGAATTATAAAATCTTAGGGATGGAGGGACTAATAAGACAACTGAGGTCACGCAAAGTTATGGTTGTTCCAAGGTTAACAGCATACAGGTGGTAAATCATGGACTAGCAAAGAGTCCAGTGTTTGTTACTTTTATAGTTTTGTTTTAGGTGGTTTTTTTTTTTTTTAGTTTTATTGTTGTTTTAATACATCCATCCCCTTTTTTACTCCCCCCTTCTTTTAGTTTTTTAGTACTCATCTATAAAACAATGAACAATGATTCCTAGGATAGAAGAGATAAGGAAGATACCTAAAATATGCTTAGAAGAGTTTCTGAGTCATTTTAAGCACCTAATAAATTATAAGGTACTATATTCCCTATCCAAATCTAATGCCTGATGTCCAATCTTTCATAGTCTGGCCCACTTTTGTTAGTCCAACTGAATGCCCATTACTGGCCTTGCTATGTAATTCTGATATGAACTACCCAGGGTTAGGTCAAATTTTATAGGTCAAGGGCACCATCCTCCATAAGACTCCCTCATTTCAGACTCTAGCTACAAGCTTTGAAGCTCTCAGGCCTTCTGCACTTCTGACCAACTGGCTACAAATTCAGGGGTTCCCTCTGCCCCATCAGGTTCAATAATTTACTAGAGCTGCTCACAAAACTCAGGAAAGAACTATACTATGGTTATAGTTCTATATAAAAGAGACATGTAAAGACATATCTAGAGCAAGGTTGGTAGGCTGCCAAATGCAAAGTTTCCATGGCCTCAAGATCTGTCATCCAGCACACTAACGCATGCTGCCAATCAGGAAACTCACCTGAGCGTGAGTGTCCATAGTTTTTCCTGGGGTCTTGCTGCATAGATATAATTGATAGAATCATTGGCCACATAAAAGAACTCACTTTCCAGCATGCCTCCCCTCCCTGCAAGTCAGGCTGATATCTTCTGGGTCAAGTCCCAATGTCCTTATCACATGGTTGGTCCTTCCAGAGTAGCTTGCCCCCACCTGAGTCATCTCATTAGTATATACACAGGCATAGTCCTGGGTTTACCATGAATAACAAAGACCCTCATCACTCAAGAAATTCCCAGTGACTAAATTCCAGCCAAATTCTTTCTTATAAAATGGAAACTCTACTCTAGTATGACTGGTCTTCTTGTGCTCAGGCCACCATCAGCTCTAGATTAGCTCTTTCGGTTGAACACACTGTAGCACCATTTTTTGTTATACTCATCATACTCATAATTACTTGTCCTTTGTCATCCTCATTAGGCTATAAAGTCTGTAAGGGCATTGATCATATCTGTCTTATTCATTACACTTGGTCAGTTCTTTACCTTGGTCCAAGAACATACCTAATATAATTTTAAAATATTAGCAGGTGAATTCCATCTCTATACTTTTATTCACAGTAGGACATTGCAGCCTTTTAAAGTTAATACAAGGGCCAGAATAGCTATAATAGGAGCAGATACAAATATAGATAGATACTGCTTGACTTCTAATAAGTTTATGAGATGTCCCAATAAACCCAGCATAAGCTGAAAATATTTTAAGTCAAAATGCATTTAATGCACATAACCTACCAGAAACCTATCTTAGCCTACCCTATCTTGAAGATGTTTAGAATACAATATCCAAACATTTCTTACAATAATAAGTTGGCCAGTACAAATCAGGGACTGTCTATAGTAAGCACTCACTTAAAATCATCAAAAGGTTGTTGGAAACTAATTTTAAGAAAGTGACTTATAATGAAACCAATTTTATTGCAGACCAATTGATATAGACAAGAGTTAAATCTCTGTAACATACTTCTAATAATAAAAATATCACCAAACTTCTAAATAAAGATCCCAACTACCTCCTTTTTCATTTTTATTGTATTTTTATCCATTACCATTTATCCCCCCGTACCCTTTTCCACTTCCACCCACCCATCCTTCCCCCCACAATCACCACACTGTTGTTCGTGTCCATCAGTTCTTTTTCCTCAACATGTCTAATGTTAACCATGAAAATCATTGCAAGCTATACGTATATTTAGGAAAGATTAATAACAAGTAAGATAATTATATTCCAACCCATTTATTCCAGTCAAGGTCATGAGTAGTCAGAGCCTATCCTGGAAGCTCAGGGTGCAAATTACAGTACCTGGATAGGATACCATTCCATTGC
Source organism: Noctilio leporinus (assembly GCA_004026585.1). Lineage (NCBI taxonomy): Eukaryota > Metazoa > Chordata > Mammalia > Chiroptera > Noctilionidae > Noctilio > Noctilio leporinus. Next base: position 15,929 of record PVIW01005543.1, on the reverse strand, counting down.
AAGACACATTCACACTTATACCCACACTCAGTCATACTGGGACAAGTTAAACACACCAATTAACCTAACGTGTGCATCTCTGGGATTTGGGAGGAAACCAGAATGCCAGGAGAACAGCCATGCAGACATAGGGAGAACGCAAACTCCACACACACAGTGGCCCCAGTCAAGAATCCATATTTTCTCATCAATATTACAACTGAACAACATTGAATGAAATGACAACATTATTCAAGGACCTGCTATACTATAGGATAACCAAGAGAATCACCCTGTCAATGAAAAAAAAAATCAAAGTAAATTTGAAACATGCTTCATCTCAAATGCTATTCTGGCTATAAGAAAAGCCTAGGAAAATGTGAGATAAGAGGCATAAAATTAAGAAAATGTCTATATTATTCAACCTGAAGGTAAAAGGCTTATGTAATATCATAGCTGGAAGCAATCTGCATGATCAAGTGTGTATTCCTTAGGATTTTCTATGTATAATAGTGTCATCTACAAATAATTATAGATGCCTTTTATTGATTGTTCTTGCCTTATTGCACTTTCTAGGACTTCTAATAAATATTGAATAGGAGTGGTGACAATAGTCATCTTGACTAGTTTATGATCTTAGGGAGAAAACATTCAATCTCTTTTTAATAGGTATCATATTAGATGTAGGATTAGTTCTATTTCTGCCTTGCTGAGAGTTTTTAAATATGGATAATTTTAAAATATTGCCAAATGTGTTTTTTTATCTCTTGATAAGATCACATGTTTTTTCTTATTTTTTTGTTAATATGGTGAATTACACTGATTGATTTTTTTTTATGCCTACAGAACCCAGTATTCCCAGGTGGTCTCTTAGTAACTTAGACAAGATGGGGCACGTTCATGGTAGTATGACCATAGAGTTGCACTGATTGATTTTTAAATGTTGAACCAATCTTATATTTCTACGATAAAACTCCCTTTGCAGTGGTATATAATTCTTCTTATTTATTATTGGGTTGGGTTTGATAATGTTTTGTTGAGAAATATTGTATCTTTATTCATAGAAGATATTAGTAATTTTCATTTTTGATACTAATTTTGTCAACATTTGGTATCAAGGTAAGGCTGACCTCATAAAGTGAGCTGAGGAGTAACTTCTTCATATCCCATTTTTTGGAAGTTATTTTTCCTCTGGCAACACTCAACCTTAATATACTATAGTAGGAAGAACAAAAACACCTAGAAATCTCACTGATGGGTTGTTTCTTGAATCCTGCTTTCTTCTATCCCCCTTTCAGGATCCCCTGCCTGACCATTGACCCTGGTTAGACTAGAAAAGCCTTTACCTCCTACACTCCATTCTCTCAGGAAATCTTTCAGGCGGGTCCCTAGTCGAAAGCCCTGTTACTCCATCTTGCCTGCAGTTTTCTGATACTATTGCTTTCAATCTGGTTTTTGTTTCTTCATCCTTTACCCTTGGACTAGATGCTTGGAACTTCTTTATTTCCTGGGCCCACCCAGCCCTCATCTCAGACTTTGATTCTAATTCCCCTTTAATTAGAGCCCTCAAAGGGCAGAAACACCACACCCACTCCAATACCATTCCCTGCTGGTAGAATTTCAAGCTGGGCCCAGTCCCTGCTTGCCTAGGAAGAAAGGTCTGCCACCTCACTGTTACAAACAAAATGAAACTCAATAGTGTGGAACCACCATAGAATAATTCGTGTAGACCTGCTGACTTTACTGATCACACTACACTTTAATCCACTGTGCAAAAGGTCTTTGGTTTTAACCATGATTTTGGTTTTAACCAGGAACTACACTTTTCCACCTTCCTGAAAGATTACCTGAAATATCATTTAACTTTTTTCTTGGTATGATTTTAGTATCAATTATCTACTAGGCTTTTAAAGATATCTTAGTAAAGTGAGAAAGGCTGTTTCTTCTCTAAACCAACTGGTGTTGCTATAAGTTTTTATGTTTTATTGTTGTTGCTGATGTGTTTGTTTTAGTTCTTTTTTCCTACTTATTGTTGTGTGGGTGTTTGCTCATTTTCTACACAGCTATGAATTTTCTCTTGAAGTGTCCTTGTTTTAAATTCCTTCTGATTTGCTATTTAGAAAAAAAATACCTATTATTCCCTTAACATACCACTCTTATTCTTCCTTTTGTATTTTAATGTTTATGCATGCTTTGAATTTTTGTGATGATTATATTTTTACTTTTTTTTTAAGATTTTATTTATTATTTTTAGAGAGAGGAGAGGCAGAGAGGGAGAGAGACTTCAGTGTATGGCTGCCTTTCACCTGGCTCCAGCTATGGACCTGGCTGGAGACTTGGCTTGCAACCTGGTTATGTGCCCTGGCTGGGAATTGAACCAGCAACCTTTGGGTTCACAGGCCGGCACCTTATCCACTGTGCCACCAGCCAGGGCCTATTTTTACATTTTTAATTAATTAAAATTCATTACAAATAATATTTACCTCATGGGACAGTTGTAAATATTGAACACATGAAAAAGGTGTAGGGAAGTGTTTCATCCCTAGTAAGCAATTAGTAAATATTAGTTATTATGGTTTTTATGCCTGGTCTCAGAGACAGTCCACCACCTACCAGCTCCTCTGTAACATCTTCTCCTAGATATTCTGCTCTGACCTCAGACTACAGACTTGAATTTACCATCTTCTTCTGCCTAAACTTTTTCTTCCTTCTGTGTTTAACTCTGACAGTAGCACTAACTTACTATCACATACTTCAATTTTTTAAGATGCCTTTGAGTTTTCCCTCTTCTTTGCCTCCCAATCCAAACAATTCCCAAGTCCTTTTATTTGACTTTGCAACATTTCTTATTACTTTAATTTCTTTTCTATACTCTTGTTCAGAAACTTATTACTGATCATCTGGGCTTAATGCCATAGTCTTTGGACTAATGTAATAGTCTAATAATTGCCTTTGATTTCCAGCCTCTGCAATATATTCTATGCAGTTAGATTAATTTTCTTAAGGAATGTATCTGGTAATATCTCTTTTCTACTCAATAACTTTTGTTGGCCCCCTAATATACACTGAATTAAGGTCTTCCATTCTCTGGTCCCAATCAATAACTATAATCAACCCCAGCAACCCCTTTGTGGTCTGTACCCTTTAAACAAGTTATTTAACTTATACTAAAATAAAAAAGGTAATATTCTAATTGAAGGTCTATGATTTTTTTTTCTATATTTAAATGCATGAAATGTAGTGAGTATATTTTGATCACCTGTGTCTGGGCTTCTAAGAAATCTCTTTTGTTAGCTTTTTAACACATTCTTGGCTTTATTCTGGATTGATAAAATTGTCAAATGGCTGGGTTTCTTATAAGTGCAATCTTCTGCCATTAAAAGAACAATACACACACATGTACACCAACTACAAACACAGACTAAGGAGTGCATTAGAATTTCAACAATATTAATTTTTTACATCAAACGCAGTAGATACCAGAAAACTGCTTTTCCATTTTCCTTTACATTGGACATATTTGCAACTTGAGAATAAGAGCCAGTGTTGGTTTTCAGACAGAATCCATTTAATTAATCATACTATTTGAACAGCTGGGGAGGCCATATATTTATATAAGAGCTTAACATTCTTTCAAAAATTGTCAAGTATGAATCAAAATAATATTATTTCACTTTTTAATGATACAGTATTTATCTTCAGATTTTATTCACACCTAACTTTATAAATCAAAAGTTCCAGCCTTTGAGACATATTATTACCTATGTTTAAATGCTTTCTAAAAGCACTATCATATGCAGTGAGGTAAAAATAGAGCCAAGGTTGTATTTACCACAGGATTCATTTGGCAAGTGTAAGATTTTCCAATTTTTGTTTCTAAATTTAACAAGCATTGGGTAGGCTAGAGAAGAAATAACTTCATAAAATTATATGTTATTCCCTTGGTAGTAACCAGCAGAAAGATAAACTTTTCATATTTAAAGTTAAGTTCATCTCATTCAATGTAGCAACACAAACTCTACACAGATAAATGTTGGTAGAAGACATAGTCAATTTGGATCCTTGCTTTAAATCACTCAAGAACACAGTTTGAAAATAAATGTTAATTTAAAAATACAAAATAGTAGCAAAAAAGTGGGAAAACACTATTCAACTAGTTTCGATACTGGATAGTAGCTTTTGTTTCAAAAGGCTAATTTGAAAAAGAAACTTTGGATTCTGCCAGAGATAATCTGATAGGAAACTCTACAGGTTTGAGGAATTATTTAAATAGAAGTCACTTATCCACAGCTGTCCTTTGGGCCTCGCCAGTGTGGTCAGGGCCCCAGAGAGCCACAGCGAGGGACTTATAATTCAAAAACAATAAAAGGATCAGAAGCTCCATAACTAAATTTGAGGATAAAGGGATGGATAAGCAACTGGAACATGGCCAATTTACATTTTCCACTTTGAGTTGTATCATTGCATAACAGAACTATTTGTAGTTGGCAATATGCATAGCTAACACCATGGGGCTTTGACAGTTACATTATGGTTCCAGTGGAGGCACAGCATACATTCTCCCCTAGGGGATCAAAGCAGGAAGGTGGACACTGCAGCCCAGTGCTCAGAAAAAAAATCAAGATTTTTTATGAACTACCTCAGCTTTGATATTCCAATGATTCGTGAACCAAGATCCACATACCCACATACCTCTCAGGCTGCTTCTGCCTTCTTGGGCTGTCTCTGCTTCTCTTCTACTTCTTTAATTTCAATGCACATCCCTATACAGGAAGAAGGGGAGCATGTGTTATTATATTTCCTGTTCTACAACCCCATAGGAGTGGCCCTGTCCCCTCACTATCTGAGATTACATGGAGTACTGGACAAGAGAAACTTGTCTCAGAAGATCAAGAGCCTTTATTTGCCTCTAGAAATTTAACAATATGAGAGGAGATGCAGGTATACCCAAAAGCATGGGCTTCAGAATAAACATATTGACTTCATACATGAAATCATCAGATGCAGGTCAAGTGAACCTTAATGCTATTCAGTCATTTTTTCATTCAATCAATCACTCATTCTCACATTCATTCTACAGGTATTTATTGAGTACTATCAGGCAAGTTCCTAAATAATGGAGAAATAAGAGTGAACAACATTTAACCTCATTTTTGCCATCATGGAGCTCTCAAAATAGTGGAGTAGAGATAATCAAATGAGACATAAGTATAAAATTGATATTGTGATGTGAAGAACATGGTAATATGAGAGCTTATCATAACCAAAAGTAACACAGTCAGGAAGGGAAGACTTTAATGAGGAGACAGGGACTGAATGGCAGTAAACCATATGACCATGAGGGAGTAGTTTCCCATGCAGGAGAAGGGAGCATGGTAAAAGGGACTCAGAAAAGACCATATGATGGGAATACTGTGGAAATATGACAGGAAATGAGATGTGGTGGGGAGAGAGACTCAGACTCTGTACCACTTATAGAATTCACTGATGAATTTCATTTTGAGTAGAAAGCAAGTATAGCACACAGTTTGAGATAATTACCCGGAAGCATCATGTTCAGTATGGACAGAGGAAATATAGACCTGTATAATCTAAAACCTAATATGGTCGAGCATAGTAAAGGCCTACCTACCCTCTCAGTGTACATTAATTGCTTGAGACAGCAATATTAAGAGATGCCTTCTTAAATAGGGGCCAAACCACCAATTGGTTTAAACAGAGAACTTTTGCTAAGCACCACTAATAAATAACGAACCCGATATCCTTTGCCTTGCCTTCATTTTTTCACATAAATTCAGTATGTTAATGCATCTGTAACAAGTTGTCTCTTTAAAGTCCTTTAAAAGTCTCTAAATCTTTTAAAATGTAGAGTGCCAATAGAAAACAAATGAACAAAATCCTTGACCTTTTCTCTATTCATAAGTAAGATCAATGGAATATGCCAAGAACCTAGGAACCTTTCTATTCTCAGAATTATTAAAAGAAATTTGCTTCTATGAACTCGAAACAAATGTGGAAATTTCTTAAAAAAAAAAAACAAAAAACTAGCTTGCTTGGTTAACATTTGATAATAAAGTCAAGAGAATACTAATATATACCAGTTGCAACACAGGATAACTTAATCTCCAAAACTCACACTGATATTTGACATATGTAGCCTAGACAACCCTTGAAATCTAAGAGTTAGCAATTAAAGTTATTTATTCTTTCACAGGGGAAAGGAGGGAAGAGAATTCCTACTGCCCATTGGTCAGTGTTACATGTCCCTTCTGTGTTTCAGGGAGTATTTTCTACAATTACCCATTAAACTGATCTGTAACAATCAATAAAATACTTGAGACTGTGAATGAAATCCAAACAGAGTTGATAGAAAGACAACAAGAAGATAGTCTTTTGTAAGCACATTTGAAATAAATTTTATTTTGATAAAAATAAAAGAATGGGAAAGGAAACACTGTTAAAGAACTACCACGAGGAGTCAGCAATTTCTGAGTTTTTCAATTAAGTTGCCAATTTTAAGGCTATTACACTGCTCCCTGAATCAAAAGGATTAACAATTTTCCTCTTAGCAATTAGAAAGGTAGAATTTTAGCATGGAAGCACATGGGGGAAGACTGTACAAGAAGTTAGAATTAACTAAATCTCCACTGAGGACCACCCAAGAGGAGCTAAATGAGGGGTTACTTTCAAGTGGGGCTGGGATCAAAGATTGAGGGAGATTAGAACCAATAGGAGGTTAAAGGAAAACATCTGGTCCTTTGTAGTAATCACCAATAGAGAGGTGGATCTTCCTTGGAGGAAGAGTAGCCCATCTGACCACGGACCCTACAACATGCCATAAAATGCTGATGCCACAGGGGATGACACCTCTGTCCCTGCAGGAAACGCTTTCAAACCTTCAGAAAAATAAACAGAAGTCTTTCTTTGCTAGGCAGAATGCAAATGTACAGTGCAACATTAGGACTCAAAAGACATACTCTAGGCCCCGGCTGGTGGCACAGTGGATAAGGCTTCAGCCTGCGAACCCAAAAATCACTGGTTCGATTCCCCAGCCAGGGCACATAACCAGATTGCGAGCCACGTCTCCAGCCAGGTCTATAGCTGGAGGTAGGTGAAAAGCAACCATACATTGATGTCTCTCTCCCTCTCTGCCTCTCTCCCTACCCCCTCTCTAAAAATAATAAATATAAGGCACCAGCCTGCAAACCCAAAGGGCGCTGGTTTGATTCCCAGCCAGGGCACATAACCAGGTTGCAAGCCAGGTCTCCAGCCAGGTCCATAGCTGGAGGCAGGTGAAAGGCAACCATACATTGATCTCTCTCTCTCTCTCTCTCTCTCTCTCTCTCTCTCTCTCTCTCTGCCTCTTTCCCTTCCCCTCTCTCTAAAAATAATAAATAGAATCTTAAATAAATAAATAAATAAATAAATAAAAATAAAATAAAAATAATAAATAAAATCTTTAAAAAAATAAAAGACATGTTTCTCCTGTTAGGACAACATAATCATGCTACACATATTAAATATCACCCCATATTAAGACAGTCTTGCTCTAATGAATACCAGTGCTGTAATGGGGGACACTGACCCTTTTGGGGAACAATTTAGAGCTGGAGCCATCAAGAAAGGAGGTGATGCCTGCTGATAATCGTTTCAATTAGCTTTAGACTTTGGCTTATATAATATAATGCCATGTCTGTTTAGGTAAGAGATATAAATGTGTTAAGGAGAAAACAAAAATATTCAGAAGAAGTAAGGGAGGGGGGAAAGTAACAGAAAAAAAGTCATTCGTCAAAAGGGCACTTTCTTTGACAATGTAGATTTTGTTTTATCTTGAACCATTTAAAAGAGGAGCTTACTTCACAAAGTTTCTATACAAAGTGTAATTCTACCTTATTTTCTATTCTTCAGTTGATCCTGCATAATTAATCACCCAAAGGAGTTGCAAAATAGCCCACAAAGTGACATCTTTAAATGTGCCAATTTTATGTTATCTTGCATATCACATTTCCTTAGGAGAATTCCAAGGAGGAATTTTCTAAAGGATCAGAGCAAACGTGTTTATCCAACTCCTCTAACAGGAAGGTGACTAGAACAAGGTCCTGCATGCACTTGGCCATTGGGTCATGGAGGGCAGCAGGCTGTTTTCCTGGCCAGCCAGCCCCTGACTGAAGACATAACTCACACTTTCTGAGCCTCATCAGCAATGAGCTTGTGAGAGGGAGACTCACAGATGATCAGAGCTGGGATGAAAAGCTGAAATGAGACCATTTCACTTTCCAAGGAGGAAACTAAGGTCCTAAAGAGCCACAAGTGCCAGCCTTGGAGCCACTTCCTGCTGATTTCCATCTGGACCCCTGGTTTCCCCCTATCTCACAATCACTCTTCCAGTGTGTATTCAGCCTCACCAGGGACTTCCGCTTTTCCTCTCCTCTATGTCAGACAGCTAGAATGTGGAGTAACAAGGACCAGACAACCTTTGCCCTAGAATTAGTGCTGCAGGCAGGAAAAGAGGGAAATTTGAACAAGAGTGCACTGGCATGTAGCTTTTCCTCCACATGTAAGTGGGTTTCCTTACTAACCTCGCTAAATGGTTCCCCCTTCCACTGTAATCCTTGTCTTTCTTCGCCCTGAGGTGTCCAATATTGAGAAGTATCATACCTCAGTCTGGCTCACTACCATCACCTGGCTATACAAAGCTCCTTTTCTCTTTTTAAAAAAATTGATTATTTCCCCCCTTCATCCTCCATTCCCATACTCACTGCCTTCCCTCCCACAGGCGGCCCCTCTAATGTGTTTGCTGGATATGCTTGAAGAATTGAGTGCTGCCTTGTGCAGTACCTGATTTTGCACTCAACCCTTCTTCTGTTTGTTACTTTTTCACTGAATACTCTTTTGTTAAGATCTATCAATGCATCTACATGTCAGTCTAGTTTATTACCTCAGCCTGCTGCAGATTATTATGTACTGCATTGTACCATTTTACTTAACCATTACTTCCAGTGGCAGTGATCTAGATCACCACCAGTCTCAGCTACTATCAGTAATGTTGAACTGAATGTTCTCATATATACCCCTTTAGACAATGAAAGAATTTCTCTTAGAGAATAAACCTGCACTAAGCTACTAAGTCATGGAGAAGATGCATATCTCTTTTCACCATTTATCACATTTTGCTCTCTGGAATGTCTATATAAGCATGTATGCCCACCTGAAACGCAAGACAATTCTCACATCCTCATTAGTACCTAATATTACATGATACTTTATTGTTGCCAATCTGAGTTCCTTCACTATTCATAACAGGGCTTTTGCTTTAACAAATTAAATCATTATTTTTATAATATATTCTTCTATTTCATGAAATCATTTTTAATGACAAATGTGGAAAATCTCTTGTACAACTTGACTAGAACCCAAAGTTCTGATTAGCAGAGAGCTATCTGTATGGCAGACCCCAGTTTCCAGTCTCAAAGAAGCAGGAAATGAACCACTTGTAACTGTAAAATCTGCTCTGTGACTAGTTAATCTATGAGAATTCAGAGGTCACCTCAGGATTAAGTGATTATATATATGTATGAACACTAGCTCTCACTGTATTCTCCCTGTGGGAATAGCAGTTAAGAAATTACTTTGCTTTATAAACAAGGAAAAATTTGAGATAATGTAGCAGACATAGTGACTATTCCCATGCTCCTTCATCCCATTCCCACACCTGCACACCTACACTCTTCCATGAAATTGATCCCCACCATGTGGAGTGATCCTAGATCTATATTAGTCCCACATGATTCTGCCCTCTGGCAGCAGTTTATCAGAGGAGGAAAATTAATTGATCTAACATTAAACTCATCTGTAATTGTGGATGAACCAGTAAGTCTTATGACTTTGAACTAACTGGGATGGAGTCACTTAGGCATGGTGAGCGCCAAAGGCAGCACGAGAGCTAGACCGAGCTCATGTCATGAGAAGACAGGGACTAAGAAGTTGCCAAGGATCCTGATCTGCAGAGAAGAGCAAAGGCTACAAGCACTGGTCCAACAGCTGTGAGTGCATGCATCAGCCAAGTAGGTGCCTTACTGGAGAAAACCTTGACCTATGCCCTTCACCTAACTTCACACCCATTGAACAGGCAATACAGCTAAGCAGACATTCTCCCTCAAAGACAAGCCCCATCAATGCCAGAAGAAAAGGACTGACTTGCAGGCCTTTGTTTTCTCCAGTTCTCCGGAGTTCCCTTCAATCAAGCACCATCCACCATTTTTAAGGGAAAATAGAACATCTGAGCCTCTACACTCCTCACTTGTCAGAAATAAGCTTTGATAATTACTCTCAAGGGGGTGAGTAGTGGATAGAGGGACATAGGGGGTTATGGCATTTACCAGGGAGTCAATTCCAGCACCCAAAAGGTCAACTCCAGCGTGGATGACTCACACTTATCCAGAAGCTACTGGAATGTCAAAGCTAGTAAGGCTCTAAACATAACATAACTCAGATATTTAATATTTAAAAACAACAATAGAGTGTTGTTCTTGTTTGAGGACATTGAAGATGTTCTAAGTATCATTTTTGAACAGAATAAAATTGACTTGGTGAATATCATCAAGCTGGAGAGAAGGATGTGGGAGGAAATTAAGAAATAGAGACCTGTGGTTGTCGGGAATCACTTTCTTAGCAGCCAAAAATCTCCTAGGACTGGCTTAGAGAAAACTGTCTCCCTGGCAACGACCTGACAACAAGCAAACCAGTAACTCTCTATTTGCCACTGAGTTAGATGCTACCAAACCATTATCTCTATAAATTAATAAGCAAAGTAGAATAGATATCCATGTTTTTCCTTATCCCTAAACTCTTTCTCTGGGAGCAGAGTGTGTTGATAAAGGGATTGGGCTATAAATTGGACTGTTTGTGTTTCAATCCTGCCTCTATCTTCCCAGCTAGGTGATTTTGAGTAAGTTACTTCAATTTACTCATGTATGAAGTAGAGATGATAATAATGCTGTTGAGGGATTTGCCTTTAGAGTAATGCCTCAGAGATAAGTGGTCATTAAGTGTCAGCTATTATTATAATTATTATTTTGACAATGATACCATGATTCTCCTTCAGGGAACCATCACCTCTCCCATCCTTAGTCCAATTGACTAAGTTGAACTTGTCCCCCTCCCTGAACTCCTCAGATATTGCCAAAATAGAGTCTGTGAGAGTCAAGGTTAGGAGTTTTTATTTGAAATGTTGGGAAAGAGGCACTTTTCTTAGCTTGCTAAGCTAATATCCATTAACCTAGAGCTACTAGGACTCATCAGAGAGAGATTCTTCCTAAGTACAAAGCCAACACACATACAACTCAGGGTTGAGCAAGGGCAAGAGGTCAAATCTTTATAATGTTATTCAGTTTCCTGGATCTAGCTGTTTCTGAAGCCAGTTCCTGATACCATTGACATTTCCAATTGTGTGGTAATAAATTCTTTTTTTTTTTGCTTAGCTAATAGAACTTGGAATTCTGTTATTTATAATTGAAGGAATCTTAAGTAATATAGTAAATTATGGCTAAAAAATATTTGGGGTTAAATAATTCATTTCTTAATTAATTTATTGAAATGCTATAATGAGTATGTGCTCTGAGTTAGACAGTATACTGGATACCATGATTCAGTATTAAACAAAATAATACTTACACTCAAGAGGAGTGCAATTCATAAATAAATTGATTATACTAAAGAAATTTCACACTTCAGCCTAATATCTAAAGGTCATACTAGAGCTCTATTCATATTAAAATGGCACACACTCTAATGGTGAACCATATTGCTGGCTTCTAAGCAAGTCACCACAAGGGGCTTCCAGTTGACGTCTTTATCCCACAGATCCCTACTCCTCCTGCCCATCATTTCTATCATGAATTAACTCTGGGTAACATCACGTCTCTGTTCCAGCATTATAAAGATAATAAAACCACCTTAGAAATCATTTTCCTATCATTAGGTCCCTCACACTCATAAAACCACACTGCTTACCAATCCTGGGGCCCTATTTTCCTTCATGGGTTGTCAGTAACAGCCTGACTCACCATCTCCTTCCTCTACCCTGTGTACCTATTTGAACCGGATATAGTCTCTTTATAAATGGTATTACCTGGTACATGTTCTACCTACTCCTTGACTAAATTCCTGAATCCATGCTCAATTGCTAAATCCTTGCCTTCCTAACTCACAACTCGTGGCCACCTCCCATCATCTGTAGTTTGCAGGAAGACTACATCTTGCCTTGCTGGTGGGAGTTCATGGGAGGCTGAATCTGGTAGGAGGACTATCTAGACTGGAAGTGACAATAAAATTATAGGGGTAGACTAGGGTAGAGCAGGGAAGCAAAGTGGGTGTCCTGAGGAAGCAGACTGAGACAGAAGAAGGTGTGCTGGAAGTTATCAGAAAGAGCTACTGAGGGCCCCAGTGCCTATAGGAAGGAAGGGAAGAGAAGAAAGGAAATAGGGTTGGGCAAAGTGAAGAAATGACCCTCAGTGCAGTTCTAAGGGAAGCCTTAGAAGCCTGCAGAAAGTTCTGAAGATGGAATGGCCCTTAAGACTTGTTCCATATAGGGGTGAAAGAATAAGGCCTTTATATCCAGAGCATGGTACCCAGTACACCTGTTTTACCTCTTCGCTAATATGTTATCAGCAATGCTCATATTGTTTAAAGTTTATTTTGTCATTTTCATTCTAATTACAGTCATTTCTACTCATTGCCGAGCCCTTTTGGCCCCAGAATAAGTGCTATCCTTAAAAGTCAATGAAATGCTTATTGAAAGCATGAATAAACAAATGAATAGTTAGTGATTAAAGGGAGTGAAACAAGACTATAATTTATATTCTCTACAGGACTGTTTATGTTTAAAGAAGGAATCTGATCATTTCATTGCCAACATTTGAGATAATTTCACATCATAATCTCTCAACAAATGTTGGCTAAGTAATTTGTACTAAATATTTTAGGGATACAAACACAAATGAGAAATGATCCTTAGTGTCAAGAAACTTGCCTTCTAGTTGTAAGTCATACAAACAAATAATTCTGGTGCAATTCAGGATGTGTCACTACCAGTAGAACCACCCAAAGTGCTAAAGAATTGGGAGATTTGAGCCTCTCTCAGACTTGGGTGGGGTAAGGCTTTGGGAGGTGGTGCACTTTATCTGGGCTCTGAAGAACAAACTGGGCTTGGGTAAAGTCAGTAAGGAGTCCAAAGCTAAGGGAATGCCATGACAGAGGAAGAGAAACTCATGTGAGTTAGGGGGACGATGGAGTACATTTATGAAATGGCAAAAGAAAATGCTAGAATATAAGTTTATAGTCAGCTTCTGGAAATGTCTGAGCAAGTCTCAACTACCAGGACACATGAGTCTTAAGAGATAAATACTCTGATATTCTTTAGTATAGTTATTTTATTTCATTCTATCCAATAGTGGGTCTATCTAAGCCACTAACTCATTTGTCAACTTGGCTGTTTTTCATTTGGTCATTTCATTTTCAAAAGATAAGGGATTATCCATAACTATTTTTGAGATTGTATTACACCAAGGAGGTTGTGAAATTTCCTAAACCCACCAAAAGGCTTAAGTATTTACCTAAGTATTTCTGAGAGGTCTTTATTTATTTATTTATTCTCTTTTAGTGTTGGGAGACAAGGGGTCATGTGCTGCATACCCATCTGAGAAAGAGAAAACTTTCAGAAACCTTTTGGGGGGCTGCTAAAAACTAAACAGCTAGAACCAAATATATGAATACAGTGAACAGGCCTTCAGTGGTCAGGGGGAAAGGGGTTGAGGGGAGAGGGGAAGCAGAGGCAAGGAAAGGGAGCAGTGTAGACAAGAACCTAGTATAAAGGAACCATGGACATGGACAACAGGTGGGATTGACTTTGGGGGGAATGGGTGGGTGGGGGAGGGGGACAGAGGGGAGCAAAAAGGGGATGGATGTAATACAACAACAATAAAATTTTTAAAAATAATTAAAAAATAAATAAAATAAAAACTAAACAGCCTCTCTCAAATTATGTCAAACCAATCAACAGTAGGAGAAATAATAAAATAAAAGCAAAAGAGGAATATATTTAACGTCTAAGGTTGGTTAAGTACAACATTAACCATATGTTACTAACTATATTTTTGTTATATCTTGTGATGATTTAAAATAAAAATGGCTTTAATTATAAACATAATGGGAATAATTTGAGATACAACTTAATTTAAGGAAAATAAGAATAAACAATATATTTACTAATATCTTTTAATTAATATCAGTTTGTCTTTCACAAGGAAAAGCAACCATGGCTGAGCCCCATATCTAAGGTCAGAAAATGTAAAATATATATATATTTTTTATCATAATCATGGTTTTCAGCTAGATTCATGTCCAGGTTACCTGCCAGCATTATTGTGACAGTCTTGTGGCCCACACTGAGTAGGAAGATGGACCTGTTGAATTAGAGCAGGATAGACCCTGGATTTTTGAAGAAAATTCCTTTTGAAGAAATCCATGATGAATGTGTTCTCATATCTCCCTCAGCAGGTTGCACATTAGAAAGTTCTTTCCAGAGGCTTTCTGCATTGGAAAAAAAAAAAAAAATCACAGAGCTGGGCAGATTCATGAATGTCTTCTAGCTCCAGGAAAGCCATCCAGACTGGAGATTTGCCAAAGGGCATTCTTTGGCATCCTGCCAGTACTTTGCAGTGGGGAAACATTATGTGGAGAGACTTCCTTTGCTCTAGTGAAAGCTAACTGAAGGTCAGAAAATTATCCATTTTACCCACACACAGAGTCTGGCATTCACAGATTTATTATGGCTCAGGAATTCATGACACATCCTTAGAGTTTACCCTGGATGACAAAGAAAGTAGAAATATGATAATGAAATCATTATACATAATCATTAGTCTTTTCTCCACTTTTTTCTTTCCCGGTCTCCCCCCACCCCCATTATAAATAATGATTTGCTTCATTCTATAAGTTGTTAAATAACTTCTAAAAATATTTTCCCAACAGAAACATGATATCATCTAGTTTATAATAACTAAACCTGATGTACCAAAGCATAAATGTAATACTCTTTTACTTTTTAAAATTTAGGACATCCTAGTTTCATCTTTAAGCTACATATTTTAAATAGAATATTTAATGTAAAGGAAAGGAAATATCACAGTGTTAGATTGGTTACTTCTAGCTCTTTATTCTCCACTCCATTTTTTAAAAAGATTTTATTTATTATTTTTCAGAGAGAGGGGAAGGGAGAGAGGCACCAATGTATGGCTGCCTTTTACCTGCCTCCAGCTACAGACCTGGCTGGAGACCTGGCTTACAACCTGGTTATGTGCCCTGGTTGGAATCAAACCAGCAACCTTTGGGTTCACAGACCAGCGCCTTATCCACTATGCCACCAACCAGGGCTTTCCACTCCATTTTTTATATTAAATAGTAACATTTTTAAAAATTAATATCTTATTGTTATTCTTTGTGAAACAAACACAAAGTCATGCACACACAAACTGCTAAACTTTAACAAAGCAATGTGTAAAGTTGTAATCTTTTCCCAATTAAAATTTACCTCAGCCCTTGCCTGCAAAGCAAAAGGTCACTGGTTCAGTGGATTGAGTGCTGGCCTGCAAAACAAAAGGTCAGTGGTTTGATTCCCAGTCAGAGCACACAATGATGTTTCTCTCCCTCTGTTTCCCTCCCTCCCCCTTTCTCTAAAAATAAATAAATAAAATCTTTTTTTAAAAAGGTACCTCAAGTCTTTTTCATTTGATATCAATCCTAAGGCCACCAGCTTAGAAACAATTTCCCCTTTTTAAAAGTTCCCATTAAGATATATATAAGCACAGTAAATGCATAATTTTCTTTTTTTTTCTTTTAATTTTATTGTTGTTGTATTACATCCATCCCTTTTTTTCTCCCCTCTGTCCCCC
>PVIW01005542.1:0-104552 GCA_004026585.1 Noctilio leporinus | reverse complement strand
TTTTTAGAAAGAGGGGAAGAGAGGGAGGCAGAGAGGGAGAGAGACATCAATGTATGGTTGCTTTTCACCTGCCTCCAGCCACAGACCTGACTGGAGACCTGGCTTGCAACCTAGTTATGTTGCCCTGGCTGGGAATCGAACCTGTGACCTTTGGGTTCACAGACCGGCACCTTATCCACTGTGCTACCAGCCAGGGCTCATGGAGGTGAAGCTTTTTAAAGGTGCTTGGGTCAGAAGAGCAGAGCCCTCATGAATGAGATCAGTGTCTTCATAAGTGACCCCACGGAGCCTCCTTGGCCCTTCCTTCCCGTGAGGGCACAGAGAGGTTGGCTCTCTATGAACCAGATTCCGACTCTTCGCCTTAATGGGAACCCCCCATCCTCCAGAACTGTGAGACGTTAATTTATGTTTATAAGCCACCCAGGCTCCGGAATTCTGTGACAGCAGCCTGAATGGCCCGAGACACCCGGTACACAAGCGCGTGCAGAACTTGATGGGCTCTGACTCTTGTTTCTGCCATGGAGAGTAGAATGGCCGTCATTTTGGGGGTACTTTCATGTAGGCTAAGTATTTGTGTTCATGTTTCACTCCCAAAAGTCCTATGAAGTGGATCCTATGGCTGCCCTCATGTTACAAGTAGGAAAACTGAGGCACAGAGCCGTTAAATAACTTCCCAAAGGTCACACCACGAGGGAGTGGCAGAGCCAGGATTTGAACCTAGGCATTCCGGCCCCAGGCTCCCAGCTCCTCCACCCTGGGACCGAGCACCTGCTGGAGAAAACCGGTTCAGGGAGTCCAATCATCTTGGTTCACTTCGGCATCCTATCTTTATGATCTCAGACAAATCAACAAAGTGTTCTGTGACTCAGTTTTTTTATTTAGACAATAAGAAACCTGGTTTGCAGATCACATTTGGAAGTGCCTCACACCTTGTCTGGGCTGCAGTAGGTACGTATTCATTAATACTGCTTCCACTAATCAACCTTTCCAAACTGAGGACAGGTCTTGGCCCGGAGCCCAGGACAGGGTTTAATGTGTATGTGAGGATCAGGTTGTTTATCTGCAGGAGAAGAGAGACAGGAAGGTCAAAATTCCAAGCAGGTTCTGACAAAACCAGGCCCCTGTCTCTGGTCAAGAGGCTGCCTGGAATTAACCCCCTCAGCTCCAGGCAAAATGATCATCTTGAGGACTCCTCACTCACATTGCCTGCATCCTGTCGTTCCACTCCTGGTTTTTCTGTGGTCTTGTGTAGATTCCAGACTTAAAGGCAAAGGGAAGAAACAGGAAGACGATTAGGTGTGCTATTTCATTTTCTCACCTGTTTCTCTTTATACTTGTTACTTTTCCCCTTTTTTATATTATTTCCCATTTGCAGATGTCCTTCTAGTTCCTAGCTGTTGTTTCTCCATTACAGTTTTCCTCTGTAATTAGTTGGTTACTGGGTCTGAGGTCAGTGCGTTGGAGCGTTCGAGAAGGGTGGAAGAGCAATGGAAAGCATAGGGGTAGAAATAGGTGACAGCAGGGGAATTAAATGTATTGTTCCCCCTTGCAAAATGCAGCGAAAACTGGATGTTAGGTCATTCAGAAAGAGAATCCAGTGTTTTCCAAACTGCTTGGAAGAATGTCTTGGTGGTGTGACCTGATTCAGTACTGAGGGGAGGAGACATGAATTTATATTTTTAGTAAATACTTCCCATGATTGTAATAAACCAAATACAGAACCAAACTTAAACCCTCTTTAAATAAAGCCCCCAAGTGGGACCCATTAGCTCAGCTGTGGAATTACTGAATATTTTTGGTATTGACACATACCAAAGAAACTCCAATTTATATAAAGTGCATCATTTTTTCCATTATGTAATAGTTGACAGTTACACAAAACTAGAGGGAATGGTGTGACAGGCCCCCGTGTACCTTACCCAGCCTCCCATTATCAACCCAGGGTTAAGTATGGACCTGCTTTTGAAAGAGAACAGAGGCGTTCTGAAATAGTCAAGGCGGGGATTAAAAGCGACTATGCCCGATTTATTCATAATATTCAAAACCTGGCAGTAACCAGATGTCCGGTGATGGGTGGATATCAACAAACTGTGGGATACCACTCAGCAATGAAAAAGAACCACCTCTACCCAACAGCATGGAACAAATTGCAAAGTCATTATGTTGAGTAAATATGTCGGATGAGAACAAGAGTACATGCTGAAGAGCTTCTATAAGATTTTAGAAGAGGCCACAGCTAATCTTTAGTGACAGAGTGTATAGGTCAGTGGTTGTTTGGGACAGGGTTGAGTGGGGGAGTCAAGGGTGTGAGGGTTATAAAACACATAGATACTTTTGAAAGGTGAGAGACATGTTGATTTCCTTGACTGTGTAGTGGTTTCACACAAGTTTGCATGTGCCAACGTTTACCAACCTGTTGGCTTTAAACACGTGCCGCTCATTGGATGTTACTTACACCTTGATAAAGCTGTAAGAAAGGGTCATGGTGCTGGGACGAAATAAATTTCATTTCTGATTTTTTATTTTATCCAACCTAAACACATTGAGATCTCTTAATCCTATCTTCAAGGATTCATAAAGCCTGGGGGCCTTTTCCTGGATTTAAAAACAAAATTTTCTAATATATATGAGAGATGTATGTTAGTGTCTCTAATTTGGATAATTGACCATCTTTGCTGCATAATTGAGTGTCTTCACTATCTCTCTTCAGTCAAGGCATCAGGAAGTCCCTGAATTTGCTCAACTGTTTTCATGCCTTAATAACATGGGTGTTGTGTTTTTCTCCCATTGGAGAAGTAAAACATTGGTGTTCTTTTTAAGATTGAAAGGGGGGTCGTAAGAATAACCACTGTCTTCCCACCTTGCAGCACCTAGTCTTTATGGAAGATATCTGGAGGACATTAAACATCTGGGCGAGGTGTGGTGAAATTCAGCCAGAGGAGATCGGTCTTTGAAACAGGGGATTGGAGAACCCAAAGGGGACCTTGGAATTCATCTTGTCTAATCCCTCATTTTACTGATGGGCAAACAGGCAAAGAGAGGCAGCCTGTTGGAGTTCTAGGGCTAGCAGGCACTCGGCTGAATCTGGGCTCCTCCTGACCCTTGTGCCAGTAACTTTCTTGCCTCAAGTGTTTCTTCCTCTCATTCCTCATTCTGTCCACCACAGCAGCGTCTCAGACCAATCGTGAGCCATTACAAAAGCCCATTGTCGGACCCTGACACCTGTGGCTCCGTTGGTTGGGTGTCTTCCTACAAATCGGAAGGTCACTGGTTTGATTCCTGGTCAGGGCACATTCCTGGGTTGCGGGTTTAGTCTCCCAGTCAGGGCACATAGGAGAGGCAGCCACTTGATGTTTCTCTCTCACATTGATGCTTCTCTCCCTTCCTTTCTGCCTCTCTCTTTCCCTCTCTCTAAAAATACATAAGGTCCTTAAAGAAAATTAGCTTCATCATTTGCTCCTGTCTAATAACTCTGTGGTATGTATAAAGATGGAACTTCTGCTGTTTCCAATCTGACACCAATATTTAAAAAAAAGCTGTCTTATTTCCGCTTCCAGCTTCAGGCAGACAAGACCCCTAAATAAAAACAGGCCTTTCTGTTTTCCTGAGAGAGAGAAATGCCTGGAGTTGTTCTGCCCCACTTTGATCAAGTCTTTTTCACTGATGTAATAATATGCCGATTTAGTCCTGGGAGATTTCCTCCTCCAGTTGGCCTTTGCAGAACTGTTCACATTCTCCGTGCGGCCTGTGACTAAACCGAGAAAGACTGACATATTAAGTGTTGGTGAGATTGCAGAGCAGCTGGAATTCTCATTGCTGTGGGAATGCAAAATAATACTCTGGAAAACACGTTGGAACTTCCTTAAAAAGTGAAACATACACTTATTCTGTGGTCTAGCCATCTCATTCCTAGGTTACCCAAGATACATGTTTATGCAGACGACCTATATGAAAATATTTATAGCGGCTTATACATAACCATCAGACAATGGAAAAGAAGACACGTTCTCATCAGCTGATGGGAGGAGAAACCAGGGGTGGTATGTCCATTCAGTGGGAATAGAATGCTACTCAGCAACGCAGAAAGGAAGAAATACTGATTCTGCACACCAACATGAATGGGTTTCAGAAGCCTTGTACAAGGTGAAAGGAGCCAGACACGAAAGGAAATGTTTATATGACATTCTGGAAAAGATCAAATTATAGGAGCAGAAATCAGATCAGTGGTTACCAGGGACTGGCAGCGATAGGAGTGATTAACTGCCAAGGGACACAGGGAAATGTCCTTGTGGGCACATTTTTGGAGTAAAGGACATGTGCCCTCTGTGGTGTGGTTTAAACAGCCTTGTCAAAATTTACCGTCCTATATATGTTTAAAAGGGCGAATTTTATTATATTAGTTATATCTCAACCTAATTAAAATAAGGAAAAACACTGCCATGGTATCTCCCTATAGAATGACGTCCCAAGTCTCAAAACACAAATTTCCTCATGGAATGGAATCTCAACGGCTTTCCAGCTTATTCATTCTCCTGGGGCCACTCAACAAATAATCACTCAGTGCCTGCGCCACGAGGTCTGGTTAGGTGCTTACACAGACAGCCCTGGCCCTCCTGCATTTGAGAGCTGAGGCCTGCAAAATACATGCTGTTGGCCAGTTCCCGGTAGCCACCTCTCTCTGCAAGTGAAGTTGTACTGGAGCTCAGTCACGCTCATATTTGTGTATAGTCTGTGACTTTCACGCCACAACAGTCCGGTAAGTAGTGATGGGGACCATATGACCTTGCAGAGCCTAAAATATTTACTGCCTGGTTCTTTTTTTTTTAAAGATTTTATTGTTTCCAGAGAGAGAGGAAGGGAGAGAGGCAGAGAGGGAAAGAGACATCAATGCATGGTTGCATTTCACCCGCCTCCAGCCACAGATCTGACTGGAGACCTGGCCCGCAACCCGGCCTTGTGCCCTGGCTGGGGAATCGAACCTGCGACCTTTGGGTTCGCAGGCCAGCGCCTTAACCGCTGTGCCACCAGCCAGGGCACCGCTGGTTCTTTAAGTTTGCTCATCCCTCGTTTAGCACTAGAGACAGAAAAACAAACCAACAAACAAAAGGCACAAACAGGAATAACGGCGGATCATGATGTGTACGAAGTCACTAGAGAGGAGCAGAGGCCACGGGGAACCTCTCTCTGCCGGACGCTTCCCATTCATCCGAATCTGTAGGTCCGTTGAAATTCTCATCATTTCCCCAGCATATTCTCTGTTATTCTGCCTCCATGTCTTTGCACATTTCTTCCCATGTATTGGGCTCCTTTGTGGCCTTGCTGTGCTGTCACAGCTCTCCCCACCCTTCAGGGCCCAGCCAAAATGCCACGTTCTCAGGGAGCTTTTCCGATCTCCCCTGTCATGATTCATGTCGTTCGTCAGCTCTCGAACCTCTCTGGGTGTCACCTCCATTAGGTTATAAGTCGCATTCTTCCCTAAGTCCCTTGGGTCAGCACAGCCTCTTTCACAATGAGCCCAAGCCCCTTTGACGTTTGAAATGCTTCTGGGCAGACTTCTCCCAGCCTCATCCTCTGTGCCTCCCTGGCTTTCTGTGCTGTGGCCACATTGGACTAATTATGGTTCCCCAAGTGTACCATGTGGTTAACGTTTAATGTCCCTTCTTTTTATTGTCTTGGCGTTCTTGCAAGTAAGAGCTGACGAAATGCTGGCTCTTACAGTTACGTGGGTATGATTATATAATGGCCTTACCGTGCTCTTAATAAATGAAACCTTAAAATGAAACCTCTTTTTGAACCCAGAAACTCATTCTGGCTTGGTGCTTTTCTGAAGCTTTGTAACATTTTCTGAAGGTCATGTTGTCTCCTCTCCCTCCTTCTGGGTGGTTTGCGAAGAACTTGGGTCAAAATCAATAAGGTGCCGACTTAGACGGGATACATACGCAGTGGTCACGTTTTTCAGGCGAAGACGCGGACTTTTAAAAATCATGTTTGCCCAGAGAGCAAACCTGCATGTGTTTTCTCTTTAGTACATGTGTAAAAATGCATTGCTCTTTCCTGTCATCCTCTCCTATGTTGAGGAACAGTTGCCAGACGGAAGGCACAACAATGTCACTGTCACGTATGGGTTGATATGAAAAGAGCAGGGCTATGACTGGATTCTTAGGAACACAGATACCAACTCTGAAAATTCCACATAACTTCCCAAGAAAGGCTTCATCCTTTTTTGTACATAAATGTACACCCACTTTTCGTTGTTCATTTGTATTGCTGTTTTATTTACAGTGGAGTTTTGCACAATTTCACCCACTGTAAGATTAGATTAAGCTCCTCTATTTTTAGCCAAGGGTATATAAACCTAGGAAAAACAACACGTTCATCGGGAGCCGGGGCAAACGCGGTGCATTTCTGTCTTAATTCTTGTACCCTTTCAGCTTGTCGTTGGGGTTCCTAGGGGCAGGGGGGGCTGATGGACCTGGGTAGGACCCTGCCATCCTTGGGAATTTCACTTTTTGCTGTATCATACACTTCTGTGTGTGTATTTAATACATTGTTGACTCATTTAACTACCATACACCTCTTTTACTTAACTGGGTATCTACATCACCACTAAAGAAGAACCTATATCAACGATATAAATTGCTTTAAAAGAATGTTGTCTCACCCTCCAGGATCTTCTGGCTCTTGAGGCCAACGTGGTATCAGCAAGGAAAGCAGGGGCAGGGTTACCTTGATCCAGATAGAATTCCTTGGTGGCCAGCCTTCCTGGGCCTTCTGAGGTCCATAGCTTAACAGACCTATCGTATTCAAAGGCCAGAATTGAATTTATTTTTTATAAAGTTTTGGATATCTTGTGCTGTGTGGATCATGTATGAGGAGGATGCCTCCCCCCCCCAAGTGGAATTGTCACCTGGAGGGTGGGCCCCTGGTAGTGCAGGCTTCCTGCAGTAGGTGAGTTCTCTAGGAACCCACCTGTATCTGTGCACCAGCAGGCGATGTTGTGAGAGGCTGTGCCGAGCTTCAGTGAATTTTTTTTTGAAGTCTCTTTCAGTGCACCTGCCCACACTGTGCTGAGTGCTCAGCAGTTTTTGACCAAAAGCAACATGACCGCCGTGTCCCACCCTTCCCATTCACCTGATCTCACCATGAGTGACTTTTTCTTTGGTTCCCTGGATTAAAAAAACTCTTAAAAGGGAAACGTTTTGCCCATGTGGGAGAGCTCAAAGGAAAAACAGCAGAAACACTAAAAGGCATCAGAATCGATGAATTAAAAAACTTGTGAACAGTGGGGGAAAAAGTCCCAGTAGGTGTGTTGCATCAAATGGAGAATACTTTGAAGGTGACTGAAGTTTTAAACATGTAAATAAATACACACTTTAAAAAAGATTTTATTTATTTTCAGAGAGAGAAAAGGGAAGGAAAAAAGGGAGAGAAACATCAGCTGGCTGTCTCTGGCTCACCTCCAACCAGGGACCCAGGCATGTGCCCTGACTGGGAATTGAACCAGCAACCTTTTGATTCACAGGCTGGTTGGTGCGCAGTCCACTGAGCCAAACCAGCCAGGGCAAAATACACACTTTTTTTAAATAAATAAATTCCAGGGTATTTTTGGTCCCGCTTTGTATGTATCAATATTTGCACATTTAAAAAAATTAATTTATTGTTGTATTACAGTTGTTTCATTTTTTCCCCAATCGCTTGTCCCTGTCCCCTTCTCCCACAGTCAATCCCCACCTCGTCCTGCATACTTTTTAAGTAACTTCTTATCAACTGTCCCGCTGATGCCGTCCCTTGCGGTCACTGCCATTGTACGGTGCCCCTGGGTTCCCACAGCCTAGAGCATGAGGCCATGTAGTGGGGTCTCCTCTGTGTGGGAAGCGTGTGTGTGTGTGTCAGACACCCTCCCTGACAGATGATTCAGGTCTCAAGGCTCTCAGGCACATGACCTCATTATCAGGAGATGATTAGAAAGTAGATTAAGATCTTATTGCCCTGCAGGCTTTGTAAAGCTCTCAATACCTATTTTTATTAGAGACTCAATTTCTAGCGTGCCCAGTTGGTTTGTTTACAGTGGCACTGCTCTGCGAGTCCTGGGAGAAGACAATTTTACACTTAAATGGACCCTTCTAACTTATCTCAGTAAATAGTGACCTAAAGACTGCGGCGCAAGGAAGGGGAATTGCCATGTTTCATGCAAAAATGTCCGATCCCAAGAAAATTCCCTTTTTCATTCTTTGGGTAGGTAGGCGTGTTCCGTGGAGAAGTCCTCCTGCAAGGGAGGAGACATAAAAAGAAAGAAATCAGCCACCGAGAATGGCATCATTTTTAGGAATTTGCTTGATTCATCATGATGAAAATGAACACCCTAGAGCAGAGAACGCAGATGCTGGCGATGCCCCCCGGAGATCAGGGCTCTCCCGGGCTGCGAGAAAGGAGGGGGAGCTTCCCTTCCAGGGTAACTAGCTCCTTTCCCGCCAGCTCATCGGGCAAGGCACAGAGGGCTGTAACCTGTTTGCCCGGGCTGGCTTGCAGCCCTAAGTAAAAGCTTGCCTAGAGGGGAGGAGGAGAAAGGGAGAGGAAAAACGAAAGCAAAAAGAAAGATGCCAAGAGGAGGTCGGCCAAGACAGGCAGGTGCAGGGAGTCGGGGCAAAAAAGGTACCTGTGGTGGAGAAGTGGAAACTTGGTTGTCCCATCAGCTCTGTGTCCTTGGCATGGATTCTAGAAGATTTGTTTCTGGACTGGAGCATGTGTTTCCTGTGAGACTGAGTTCCATCCAGCAGGCACCAGACGCATGGGTCCTGCCCTGAGTTCTTGCCTAATTCTCTGGGGGTTCGGTACATGCTTCAAACCTACCAAGGCCAGTTTCTAGTTTTGACTTTAAAAATGGTCCCAGAAAAACTCTTGAGTAAAGGAAGACCCTCTTTTTCATGAATCGCACAGTAAATGGACTCATGGAAAAAAAAAATTCTTTGTCCCAGAACAATCCACTTCTGGCTGCACATAAGGTACAAAGTTATCAGAGATAAAGCATGCTCTCATTTTCCTTTGTGCTCAAGGGTGTGACATTGGTCTGTCTTTGATCCCTGGCGGGGAGGCGGGTGGGGGGGGGTGGCGGTGGCAGGAAAGCAATGCTTTTCACATTGAAGCTAAGAAAAGGTACTTTGTGGAAAGGAACATATTTTATTGATCAACGATTAGTGAATCTTTTTGTGACACACTTTGTATGAAACCCCATTTCAAAACCTTCAAAGGAAGGTTCTCAGGAATTACTAAGTCACAGCCTGTTAGCATGTCCCAAGTGCAACCGGAGGTATTGGAGCAAAATTTCAATGCCTGGCAAAGTTTCTAAATTCCTAGGGGGGCACAGATAAACCAGTCTGATTTCTATTTGTGTGTTACTCCCATTGCATTTCCTGACATGTAATATATTTTCCCATCATAGAAGCATTTAGTGTCTTGGTAGTCAGGCTTATTTTCCAGCATTTTCTCTATGAAATCAATAGTCCTCTACTTATACAGTCTGTATGTCAAGGAAGGAAATTCAGAAATGCCTAATAGGAGTCCTAATTCACAACGAAACTACTAAGAATATCATCATCCATGAGTGCCTTACCCATGATGTTAACCAGAACCTACTCAGCACCAGTCTTGTTTGCACGCAGAGCGGGGCACTTTGGGAGACCTCTGCACACCTCTCCCAGGAATCCTCCCTTCCAGGTAGGCGTTCTTCCTTATGGTGCTTGTGAGGACTTGGCAGGTGGAGCAAGAACTGTTCGTTTTCACCCCATGTTGGACTGATCCATGCACACACACGTACACAGGGTGAATGCCTTTTACCTTGTTGCCAAGGACCTGGGAACCAAGGACAGGAGCTTTCCAAACCCATTTCCATTGTTGTGGCCCCACGGTGCGGTGCGGTGTGGCAGAGGGGCAGGCCGCTCTGTCACGGGACCTGTGGTCCAGGTTATGGCTGTTCTTCCATCGGTCCTGGGGGAGTTGCCTCCATTCTCGTGTGCCTTACTCGCCTTCTTGAAATATGACAAAGATAAGTGCCAGTCACCTAGTAAATATTTATCAAGCTCTGGGAACACAGTGGTGAATAGGCCAGCAAGCCCTTCCTTCCTTGATGGGCCAAGGCAATTAGAGACCTTCCAGAAATAATACTGAGTGGCTGATGCCACATGTAGGTGGCACCTCTGGCCAATAGGAAGTCAGTGACCTTAATTGAAGTGTGAGTGGTGAGCCAAGAATCTGTGAACCTTCAGCAGCCAGCAAGGTGAGCTGTAGGAAGTATGATTCAATCAGGACTGTGACAAAGAAGGCCTTAAGCCAAATCATCTGAGGGAAGGCTGTGCCAGTGTATACTTCCAAAGGGTAAAAGGGGAGGCAGGGAGGAAAACCAGACAGCAAGCACCTCCCCAGGCCTGTCTTAGGAAGAAAGGGGATCACAGACCTTTGGCATTGTCTAACTACCATTGTGTGGAGTTGGGGGAAAAGCAAAACAGGGCTTTGGAGATGGGTGGAGCTGGAGTCTGAGTTCTGCCGGTTTTTACCAGGTTCTTGACCTTGGACAGGTCACTTAAATGATCTGACCTTCACTGTGTTCATCTGTCAAACTGCTCTGAGAAGTAGTGTTGTATGAACATGCCTCAATGCCTTCCGTGGAATATGCATTTAATAAATGTCAGGTCTGCTATGAGGTATGGAGGAGCTCCAGTTTGAACCCAACCATGTCTTGATTCTGATCCTCCCATGACTTAAGAATACTTGCATTTGAAAAAAAAAAAGAAATGTGAGCAAGAATTCAAGGAAGAGCCGCATTTTAATTGTACCACGGCTGCACTGCCGACTGTTTTGATAGGTTGAACAAAGTCTCTTGATTCTTTGTGGAGGAGTACTTGTTGGACAGCATGAGTCAGGCATCTGCATTATTAATTTATTCAGAAGCTTTCTGTCTCAGACTGGTATTAAAAGCCCCCAACCAAACAGGATTTTATTTAACAAAAATATTGTCAGGATGGCATTGAAATTCAGGCTCGGCTTTCAAATCATGCAGTGCAAGTTGAAGAAAGTCTTTTTCCACTGGACGCAAGAATCACCATGTGTTGGGCAGATACTGTCCTGCAGCTCATGGGGACTCACCAGGGAGAGGTGAGACCCGGAGAACCAAGGACGCCTGTGACCCTGTGCAGCAGGCTTTTATCCCATTCTTTTTATAAACTTCAAATTAATTAGTTAATGTAGTTAATGAATTAATTAATAGAGGGATAGGGAGGGAGAGAAGTATCCATGTGAGAATAAATCAATTGGCTCTCCTACGCACCCTGACCGGGGACCGAACCCGCAACCCAGGCGCTTGCCCTGAACCAGGAAATGCACCAGCGACCTTTCACTTTGTGGGATGATGCCCAGTCAACTCAGCCACACTAATCAGGGCTTGGCTTTCTTTCCCTAAAGGTGAGGATATGGGCTGGGCAGAGAGAGTTGGTGAAAGCTGGTTACTAGTATTCTCAGCTTACAGGGCTGCATGGTCTAGCTGCATTTGAAGGAGACAGGCACATGCCCAGGCCTGGGGATTGCGGGCAGAGGACAAACAAAAGAGTTGCTAAAGGGGAGAGTTTCTGGAGCTCTAGAAACTTCCGCCTGGAAGGAACATGTGGCCCAGCCCACATGCGGACAGCTGCGTTGGTCCTTCTTAGGTGTCTTCGTCCCCTTTGGGACTCAATTCTGAAACATCCGGCTCAGTTTCATAGAAGAGATTTTGAGCAGAATCCGTGCAACCCTGAAAGTCACACTTGTCTGAAATTGGTTTAACACCAATCCAAGTCCCACTAGTGTTCCTGTTACATTTTACAGCTCTTCGGACACCCCTTTTTAAATGACCTCTGCGGTGGAAGAAGAATTGTTGTGCAGGAAGAAGTGTCCACAGCCTCATTCAAGATATCTCACCTGTCTGTCTGGGAGGCACATGGCTTTGCTGGAAATCCTTGCCACAAGGCCAGCTTTTCCTTAAAGGTGTCAGTCACAGGGATTTTCAACCATCTTCACCTCATGGCACACATAAACTAATTACTGAAACTGCAGCATACCAAAAAATATTTCACCAATCTAACACTAAAAAAAGTATGATTATGATTCATTCACATGGGATGGCTATTGTTGTATTAGCCATTGTCATTTTTTGAAAAATTTGATCAAGCTAGGGGAAAAGAGGTCAGTGCCCCTGACCCAATAGTGAACAACCATCATTCAGTTCTGCTATAGCTTCGGCACAGACAGTAGATTAGAGGAACAAGTGTGACTGGGTCAATGGAACTACTTACCAAATAGATTGCTAGAGTATCATAAACTTCCTGTATGCTTATGAGTGTAAAATTCATACTTTGGCCTAAGAAACTCATTTGGATAGAAACATATAAGTGTTTGGTAAGCGTACCTGTGTTTGATAGGAAGTTAATTCATTGATGATGCATTCTTGTTCATTCTGGGGTCACTTTCCTATGCGTGTGAGTCCTCAGTCCATGTTTCACGCATCTCTCCATACATGCAGCAATGCATGTATGAGGTCCTGATCTGTGTGATTCCTCACTGCTGGGCAGGTGCTGTCCACACAGGCTTCCTAATCCTGAACAAGTGTCTGCGGCTCTCCCCGGAGAAATTCTCCAGTGGTGGGGGTGAATCCATGCTAATACGGATGGGCTTTGTGGCTTTGTGAGACCCTGGCTACTTCCCTTCTTGCAATTGACACCTCCTCATTATTAAAACCTCCTCTGATTTTCACAAGAGCATATATGCTGGGTTTACCACATTTCAAAGTCATCCTTCACTGTGCTTGAACATTGGCGGTACCCTGAGCACGGCTGCGAACTGATTATTCTCAACCAGGACCTGTTCACACAGATTCCATCACCCCCAAGGCTAAAAATAAACCCTATTCAACACTCGGAAGCAAAATTCCGGCAAATGTATAATCTGATTTGATTCAATCTTTGTTGAAAACATTAATGGTGGAATTAGACGCTTACCTTTATAGTGGAAGGTAGCATTTCTTCAGTGAGGAAGCAGAGTGCTAGAGATCAATTCTACCTATCAATTGATGTCATCAGAGATTGATGGATGTCTCAGCATCTGAAGTGACACTAACTTATCTTCTTCAAGGGCATTCCCCCATTTGTGGCACACTGCCATTAGAGGTCGGTTTTCTATTTAAATCATACTGGTCCATTAAAGGATTTAGGAGTATTTAGTGTCAGCATGTCTAGCTAGCTTCTGCATAATTTAAAAACACACCCTCCCTGGGAGGTACAGATGTCACTTATAGTAGTCATCCATGAGTGACAGAATTAGAAATGATTTTAAACTTTCTTATAATCTTCCTGTGCTTTATAAAAGTCCAATAATGAATATGTATTGCTTTAAGAGAAATAGGACAAAGGCTGTTCAAGTTTGACTGTGACCCATAGTAAGAAGTCCATTTTATGTTGTGACCCAGTACAAACATGCATTTGTGACCTACATTTGAAAAAAAATGTTGAGAGAAAGAGAAATGTCAATTTGTTCCACTTATTTACACATTTATTGGTTGATTTTTTTAAAGGTTTTTTTAAAATTATTTTTAGAGGGAGGGGAAGAGAGAGAGGCAGAGAGGAAGAGAAACATCCATGTATGGTTGCCTTTCACCTGCCTCCAGCTACAGATCTGGCTGGAGACCTGGCTTGCAACCTGGTTATGTGCCCTGGCTGGGAATCGAACCAGCGACCTTTGGGTTCACAGGCTGGTGTCTTATCCACTGTGCCACCAGCCAGGGATATTGGTTGATTCTTGTATGCGCCCTGGCTGGGGATTGAACCCACAATCATGGTGCATGAAGATGACATTCCAGCCAACTGAGCTACTCAGCCAAGGCTATACATTTATGTGTTTGTTTATTTTTTATTTTATTTATTTTTTGAGTTTAGAGGGGAATGGAAGGAGAAAGAGAGGCCAAGAAACGTCAGTTGGTTGCCCTATATACATGTGCCCTGGGGACCAAACCTGCAACCCATGCTTGTGTACTGACCTGGAATCAAACGGGTGACCTTGTAGTTCTCAGGATGATGCCCAACCAACTGAACCACTCCAGCCAGGGCCATTTATGGGTTTATTTGTTTTGTTTTTAAAGATTTTATTTATTTTTAGAGAAGGGAGGGAGAAGGAGAGGGAGATAAACATTGATGTGCAATAGACACATTGATAGGTTGCCTCCTGCACAAAACTGGAGACCTGGCCCGCAACCCAGGCATGTGCCCCGACCGGGAATCGAACTGGAGACCCAGCCATTCAGTTCACAGGCTTCTACTCAGTCCACTGAGCCACACCAGCCAGGGTGGGCCATTTATGTTTTCTTTTCTTTTCTTTTTTAAAATTTCATTTATTTTTAGAGCGAGAGGAAAGGAGGGAGACAGAGAGGGAGAGAAACATCAATTGGTTCTCTCCTGTATGCTGCCAACTGGGTACCTAGCCAGCAACCCAGGCCTGTGCCCTGACTGGGAATTGAACCAGCAGCCTTTTGGTTCTCAGGCTGGTACTCAATCCATCATGCCACCCACACCAGCCAGGGTTATGTTTTAATGAAATTAAAACAAGTGTTTAATGAAACATTAACCTTTTAATACCTGTCCTTCCTGATATTTTCTATTTTTCTGTTCTATTTTGTTGAAGGAGTGAGGGAGGATGTATTGACAGACTAAAATAATTTCATGATCCACTGATGGGTAGATTAAAAAAAAATACTGTAATACAGTGGTGCCTGTTTGGCATTTCATGGGTAAAAGTTCAAAAGATACTTGGTGATCGATGTAACGTAATCCACTCTTTATGTTATAGAATAAGGATATTTTAAAAGTTATACCGGCTAATTTGCTCAGTTGTTTGGAATATCGTTCCTTAACCAAAGGGTTGTGGGTTTCATTTCCTGTCAGGGCACATATCTTACGTTGTAGGTTTGATCTCTCATCCAGGTGCTTTTGAGAGGCCACCAATCAATGCTTCTTCTTCTAATCAATGTTTCTCTTCCCTTCCACTTTGGGACAACATAATTTCATTCCCAGCTCCCTGTGTCGGGGTGCGCAGGGGCATTGCTTTTCTGAACCTCATTTTGTCTACCTGCGAAAGAGGTACCTTTTAGGTGTGGAGATAAGATTTATGGAGCGTTTTTGCCAGTTCCAGACACAAAGGGGGGATTTATACATAATAACATCTCTCTGCCGCTTTGTGATCTAAAAGCTGGCATTGTTGAAAGAAGTTCATTATGTGTTTCTACTTAGGATGAGCTATTCCTTTAACAATCATTAGAATGAACAACACTTTTAAGTTTGCTGTCGTGTTTTACCCATAAGCTTTATCCATCTTTCTACCTTTTCTCCCATCATTTAATCTGTCAGCCTCCTTATAGCATCATTCACGACAGAGACAAAGCTTTTCCAGCAGTTTGGCTTTAGGGTGCAATGAGAAAATATTCCTCCATAGTACAGTGAGTTTGCAGTTTTTAAGTTGTGGTTTGGCTAGGGAGAGGACTTGGACGTTGCGCAGAATACTATGAATAAAGAAAGGATGTGCTTAAAATAGATCTCATGCGCCTTCTGTTTAATTACATGGCCATTTGTAAAACAGACTCGTTTCTGTGGCCTTGAATACTAATACAGATTTGTTCCTTCACACAACTGTAGCTTAGCAGCGCAAACACGGGAACATGCCTAGTTCACCATCCTCGCCACGCATTATACCGCCAAGGGCACCACACGAGTCCCTCGGAAACCTTTTCTTGTTTATCTGAAAGTCATAACTTTCTTGACAATGAACCGTGCGCGTATTTCTTTAGCAGCATGCTGAAAGTCTCTTCTGTTTTCAGTTTCAGAAGGTACCGACCACACCCACACTGCACCTCTTTCCCCCTGGACAACTCCAGGAAGCACGCTTTCTCTCTCTCTCTCTCTCTCTCTCTCTCTCTCTCTCTCTCTCTCTCTCTCTCTTTCTCTCCCCCCCCCCTCGGGAAAGGAGCTGCAGGTACCTCCAGGTAAGGAAGGCTTACCGAAATCATGGAAGTCTTTCTAGAACATTTTCTGTAATCCTAGCTAATGTTTTTGTGGGCTTGCTCTGTCCTAGAAACTTTGTTCATTTACTCCTAAGAAAAGAGAAACACTTCCCGGCCTTGATTTCTTGAGAGAGCTTTGTCAGTGTCAGCTGTCACGGAGGGTATGTTCTGCCTCAGGGTTTCAGGTGAGTGGGGCTGTTCCGATTTCACCTCCCACTACTTACCGAGTGCTTAGTTGGGCCACAGGGGGCCCTGGGCACTGGGGGTGCCAGTGATGGAAACAAACACCCTGCCCTTTGTAGGGAGGGGAACCCAGACAATAATATAAGCTTACAAAACATACAAATAGAACATCAGGGATTGGGAAACAAAGCAGGGTAACCCGTCAGGTTGAGGCTAGGGGGATGGTGATGGGGCGTTTGATGAAGTAGCATTTGAGCAGAGACCTGAATGAATTTATGGGGACAGGCTTTGCAGATATTTGGCCAAAGAGCCCTTTGCTTCTGCACGGAAGAGTTCTCCCTCTTCCTTTTTTTGCGTGTGGGTTTTCTGTCCCCCCTTTGCTGTCAGTGTTAGAAATGGGCCTAGTTGGTTCCCCACCCAGGGAAGCCAGGAAGGGGGCGGAGCTCCAGGTGGGAAGTGGAGGATGCAGAGGTCTTGGCTGAGGGAGCCGTCAGGAGGCGCAGGACTTCAGTGGTAGAACTGGGGCTGCAAGTCGCAGGTGAGGTGCAGCTGCTGGACTTACGTGACATCTCAGCCCTGGAGCTGGGGTCCTGGGTCCCCTCCTGGTGCTCACCTAGGATGACCAGAAACAATCTCTCTGTGTATGTTGATTGCCCCTGCTGCCTGGGTACAGAGCGGCAAAAGGAAGCTCCCACCCACATTCAGGCAGTTTCCTCTTCCAGCCCCCACAGGCCTATTTTGTAACCTTTACATGCCCCTTGGCCAAGTGCTGTCGTGTGTGTGTGGGAGGCGAGCTACAAGTCCGAAACACAGATCTGTAGCCAGACTACCTGGTTTGACCCTTTGCCTTCCCTTGGGCAAGTTGTTCAACCTCAGTGACTCCATCTGTAAAATGGGAATGATCATTAGTACCTGCCCTGTAGGATTGTTGTGAAAATAAAATCTACCCAACAATGCCTGGCCTCAAATTTTACTACTGTTTACATGTCCGTATGCCCTCACTGTACTGTGAACCCCTCCGGGCAAGCCTCTGTCCTCGTGGGGCTGACATTCTCCTGCGGGGGACTGACTATAAATAAGCAAATACAGAAATAAATAGTTTCAATGTTAAGTGCAGCAAAGAAACATGAAATTAGGGTAATGCAATCAAGCGACCTAAGGTGTACTGGGGTGCAGGTGCTGTTTCAAAAAGGATGGTTGGAGAGGGCCTTTCCAACTTTCCAAGTCTTTGACATTCGAACAATAGCCAGAGTCAAGTGGCCATCTGGAGGACAGCCGTCTAGACCAGAGGGAGCAGCTAGTGCTGGAATTGACCTGGGTGTGTTTGAGCAAGGAGGGGTGTGAGGATGAAGCTGCATGTGGCAGGTGGTAAGGCTGAGGAGGAAGGAAGGAAGGTTCGGGCTGGGGGTAGGGGGCTGCCTAGGGCAGACTGAGCTGTGGCCCAAACAGAAAGTTGGGACATGGCCTTCTTACAAAGGGAGCCACTGAGAGTTACAAGCAGGGGAGTGACTTAATTTATTCCTCTTTGCCATGTGCAGAGTCAAGGTCAGAGTGGGTACAGGGCTAAAAGTCAGGGGTAATTTGGACTTATGGGCACATGAAATACAGGGGACTTGTGATGGCCTCTTCGGGGAGATGGGTAATCAGTTGTCATTTGTCATGATAGCCTTTTGGGTCACGGGTTGAATATTGTCCTCTCAACATTTGTAGAACTTGAAGGAGTTCAGAGGATGCTTCTGATGAATGTTGAATGAATGAATAAATGAATGAATGGGCCTTCGCCTGGGCCATGCCTGGGAGTCCTGAAATTGCCCTAGCCACGATAATGATAGTTGACAGTCTTCGGTCATGGACCAGTTTTTCAGTGCACCCCTTCGGCTGTGTGCCTTCTGAGCTTCTGCATGTGGAGAAACCAGATTAAGATAGTTGTTGCAATATCTTCGGGTGAAGAGGACAGAGCCTGTTCCTAAGGGAGGACCTCAGTGACTTGGTAGAAATTTGTGGATTTTTAGAATCTGGACTTTGAACGTTGGCTTTCTGAGCTCAGGAGTAATTTCTCTTTCCTCCCTGTAGTGGTTCATTAGATAGGTCAAGTTAGGGGAGTTGAGGTAATTCAGCAGCCCCCACTGCCAGCTTGCTGCCATTCTCTTTTTAGAATTGAAAGTGCTGAAAGGGGAGAGGAATCTCCAGGCCACAAAAATTTAATTTTATTGTAATCCTGCCAGAGATCCACCCTCTCCATGCCTATAAATTTCTCTTGGCCTGCCCTGCAGAAAGTGTACTTGGATTGAAATAAAGATTAAAAAAAATAATAAGCTAATGTACTGCACTCTTCCCCATAAAACACTGGTCCAACTGGCGCTGCCCTGTCATTGGGCTCCTGCCTGTTCCAGGACACTTGGCCCTTGGTCTCGGTGATACAAATTCCTAGTTGTGCCTGGGCCGACAGCAGGCGCCGAATGATGCTTTAATTGAAATCAGGGCTGATGTTGCAATCATTTGTTTATACTGTAAAGAAGCATCCGATTTGCTTAGGAAATTGGCTCTGTATGTACACCACCCGATGTTAGTTTCTCTCCTGTGTAATCCATCAGCCTCCTAATGTTGGTTTAAAAAAAATCAAGGGCTGTATTTAGTTAAAGCAAATACAGAATAAGATTCAAGTCGAAACAGCCCTGTTGGCTGTTGGCATGACGGTTACCCTCCTATACGTGTGTCTGTCATAACAATACCACATTTGTAGAAACTAAAGTTGAAAGATGAAAAGGATGACTTTTCTCCCTCTCCAGCCATCAGTGACAAGCGCTGCTGATAGTACTTGTTTAACTTTGTGTCTGGTAATAGGGCTTAAGGACAATGCTGTGAAGCAGATGTATGACGATGTGGTCATAACAGAAGCTTATTTCTTATAAAAATATTTTATCTAGCTCTAGTCAGGGGGCATGATATAACCCTAGACACTTTTTTAAAAAAAGATTTTATTCACCATTCTCAGAAAAAAGAGCAGGGAGGGAGGAAGAAAGGGAGCGAAGCATCAATGTGTGGTTGCCTTTCACCTGCCTCCAGCTACGGACCTGGCTGGAGACCTGGCTTGCAACCTGGGTATGTGCCCTGGCTGGGAATTGAACCAGCGACCTTTTGGTTCACTGGCTGGTGCCTTATCCACTGTGCCACAAGCCAGGGCCTAGACACTTTTTAAAATAGTGTGCTTGAATATAATTGTGGATAGTGTGAAATTTATAAAAGATTTTATTTATTTATTTTTAGAGAGAGGGGAAGGGAGGGAGGAGAAGGAGAGAAATATGAACCGAACCCGCAACCCAGGTTATGTGCCCTGGCAGGGAAGCCAGCCAGCCAGCCACCTTTTGCTTTGCAGGGCCACAGCCGTGGCCATGGCCAATGGAGCCACACAGGTGAGGGCAATAGTGGGCATTTTTTGCATCCATTTTTCAATTGATCACCTTTTGCCACATTAAAAACACTTTTTTGTATTTATTGATTTGGGGGTGGGGAAATATGGACAGAGAAAGAGAGAGAAACATAGGTTTGTTGTTCTGTTTATTTAGGTGTTCATGGGTTGACTCATATATGTGCCCTGACCTGGCCAGGGCCTCTTCTGCTGCTACATTTCTTGCTTACAAGCCAGTGATAAATTAAAAAAACAGGATAAAAGAAGAAAAAAAAAAAAGAAAGAAAAAGAACAACAAAAATAAAAGAAGTAAAACAAACAAACAAACAAAAACCAACAATAACCACCTAAAACATCCAAAAGTGAAAACCTGTTTTCCAGGAGGCAGCAAGTTTGGATGTGAATGGTAAGAGGCAGGCCAGCAGGAGGACGGGAAGTGGTAAATGAGAGGTTCCCTGTGCATTTCATTGGGATTATCAGGGGTGCCGTGCCAGCACCCGCATGCCTGAGGATGGGGAGACACGCCCCGTGGGTGAAGAATTGAAGGAGGCACCAAAACACTCACTGATCACGATGGGTAATATTTTAAGACAACATTTTTAAAAATCGTAATTAAATGCAAAATACTTTAGGGTGAACAAAAGAACAAGACGTTGAAGTCAGGCACTGACCCTACACTGGAAACTCACACTTCATTCACCTCTAGCCCAGAGTGGGTTTTCATTCTCGCCGAGTGAGGGAGGACCAGCTATGTGACTTCAGGAACAACATCTCCAAGCTTCCTTTGGTAAAGTGAAAATAATGCTTCCCCTGGCAGGGCTTTGGGATGGCTGAAGAATTAAGCCCGTGAAGTCCAGGCACATAGTAGATGCCTGGTAATTGCTAGTCTTAAATAATTGGTCATGGTTCTCAAAGAAGTAAGTTTTCCGGAGACCCACGTAGGTACTGCCTGTGAACGCACTAGTCTCTGGCGCACCTGTCAGGGTTAACTCAGCTCGGTTTTTGTTTTATAGGATGTATCAGAATATGGCCCTGTGCCATGCCTCTGAGCACTCATGCATCCGTTCAACTGCTAAGTAACCAATTTCCTGTTTAGTCACAGCACCGTGCCTGGGTTTGGCCACACGCGGCACGTTGTCACCCCTCTGCGGTACGGAGCGTCTCAGGCTCCTGAAGCCTTCTAGAAGTTGGGTTTTAGCGGCTTTTGTTGATTAAAAACTGCCCCTCCTCCAGTCACTGTGAGTCTCTTGAGGGGATGTCCACTGGGTGACGTCTCACCCCCTTGTCACTCGAACTGTCCACCGTCCTGAGCTGGCGTCTGATTTGCTTTGCAGATGTGGGGCCATGCTCTTATCATTCTTATCACCTGAGACTGAAGGTAACATGGGCAGGTTAGAGATCGTGGAACGACAGTGAGGTGGGAGTCTAGTTAATATTTGATACAGAAGAAAAGCAGCTTGGTTATGCTCCCTGATTGTACCAAGCAGGGGGAAGCAACCACCTTGTCAGCCTTTCTTCTCATCTGATGGCAGCGAAGACCATAAAGCTGAGCCCTTGCTTCTGTTACTCTCCCTGGTCCTAAGGGTAAACATGAAGTGGGAAAATGACAGGAGGGTGCCACCCACACAGCTTTTAGCCTTTGGGGGTCTTAGTCACACTTCCCCCTGCTCTTCACCCAGAGGCCATGTGAAGTAGAAACTATGCACTTCTGGCTTTAGGATTTAAGTTCTTTTTTCCACCAAATTATTTAATAGGAACTTATTGAGCTGAGTGTAAAATGATTGGGGGGGCGGGGGGGGGGGGAAGACCAGGAGAATGAGACTTCTGCCCCTGAAGCACTTAGGATGTAGTTGGAGTTGGTCCAAAGGGGGTGGGTTATTAAGCTGATTAACATTTAGGATGTAGTCGGGTAGAATCAATTCTGCTTAACACGAGCCTTAGTCTCGCACTCTTGCGTTTCCGCAGTGTCTCATCTTTAATGGTCCGGCCATTTGCTTTTATTTTAAGGGTGGTCCTTCCCTACTTCCTCCCCATCGTTTCTGCAGAGCCCTGCTACCCACATGGGAGCCCAACACAAACTACGCTCATCAGAATGTCCTCCCATGTGGTGAGTCAAGTGGGAAAAGTTAATAAAAGCTTTACAATGGAAAAGAAATGCAGCTATACATCCAGCCTCATGTTGTCCCATCTGCTCCCATGTCGGCGTCAACCCTTGCAAATCCACCCAGGGGCGGAGGTGGGGGTGGAAGTGGGTTGGGGCTTCCAGTTACATAATAAGGGAGGGTTGTGAAACAGACCGCAATAGCCTGTCTTTATTTACAATTTGGATTTTTTCCACTGTGGATTTTTTTTTTTTTTTCACATTCATTTTGATTTCTAAACAGTATTGCATTTACATGTAATACTTATCTGGATTGCTGAGTTTTGGGTGCCCCCTTACCCTAATCTTGGCCATGGTTGCTCCCTGTTGTCCTGTGCACAGCTGCCAGTTACCTTCCTGACAGCCCGACAGTGGTCATGTCACTTCCGTGCTGACTTGCGATGGCCTAGAGGTCAAATCCAGCCCCTGTGGCTTAGCTGGCAAGCCTCTTCTCACTCTGACCTCCACTTACCTCACCAGGGCACCCCCTCCTTCTTCCAGGCTGCACCTTTGTACCCTTGTCCCTGAGGTCCTCCACCCAACATATATGTCCCCGTGCAACTTTTGAGTTCTATCTGGGACGCCACTTCTGGCTGGGCCACTTTTTGTGCTCCCCAGGCTGGCTTAATCGCTTTGTTTTTCCATAGAAGATTGTTTCCACTCAATTCCTACCTTGCCTGTTTCCACTGTGATTTATCTGTTTACCTGTGTCCCCAGCCCTGGTGCCAGCTCCTTGAGGAGAACAGCCAGGGCTTTCCATGTCACATGAATAAAGAATATGATAGGATACAGTGAAAAAGGCAATAACAGCAACAATGAAATGATTCATGGAAAGAAACAATGGCTCTGCAGAGAGGACACTGGCCTTAAAAGTCAGGACATGTTGAGTTCAAGTCTTAGTTATGTCACTAGCTTTTTTGCCGCTAGTTATTTTCAGGGTTTTTTTTTTTTTCCTATGGAAACTCGAACATAAGCATAAGTAGAGAGCACCCTGGATGAACCCACCTATACCCCATCCTCCAACGATGGCCATTCCGGTTGCTTGCAAAACTGCTGCCTCTGCCTCCACCCTTGGATTACTCCAAAGCAAATCCCAGACAACATGATTCCATATATAAGTGTTCCAGTAAGAGCATCGAACTTTTAACCGATTGCAAACTCACCATCGACTTCGTGCAAAGAGCTTGCATTGAATTGGGTTGGATTGCAGTGGGGCTCTTTGAAGGAAGTCCTGGAGGATGACTATGGATGCTGGCAAAGAAGGTTTGTAAGCGGGAAGCTGTAGGTCCTATTTGGCCCACGTGGTCAGCAGATGTTTTAGCTGGAACGGTGGGAGGGGTGAGTGGAGGTGAGGGCAGTGGATGGGAAGGGAATCCTAGGTGTGGAACAGAGAGGGGCTAGGCCCTTCATGTTTTAGAGGTAGCCTTTTGGCTGGGGGCGCTGACCTGTCACAGAACAGCGTGTTACTTTGAAGAGCTGCGCCCACAATTGTGACACAGGGCTGAGGACAGGAGTAAAACCTGAGCCCCGTCTCACGAAGCACTTGACTTACTCACCGATTTCTGCTCTAACAGGGAAAGAAGTGGTGACACGCACATTTAGAGAAACCAGAGCCTGCACCAACCAGCAGGCTTTAACTGGGGGAGAAACGGAGAGCTCACTTTTCCAGGCTCAGCCCTACGGAACCAAGCTCACTGGGCAACGGTGCATGCTGTCCTGCGGGGTTTAATCCCTGTTATGAGTAACAGAGGGAGGCTTTGTGATCCGTGGGAGGGGATTTGTGCTGCTGGGAGAATTCGGAAGGTGCCTTCTGATGCAATGAGGTCTTTTGGACTGTGCATAAACAGGGCTCATTGTTGAGGGCTTTGGAGCATCAGGCTTAAATTGCTCCAAAAGTTCCAGCCTGACTCCAGGTTGGCCAGTTCCCGAAACCCCACCTCCGGCCACCGGTAATGGTTTTCTCTCTATTACTTAGGACCTGCCTCTTCTCTACCTCTTGAAACTAGGGCACATCCAAGTCTTTACCTGGCGTCTTTTGCCCTGGTGATAGGTGGTAGTGATGATAAGTTGTTCTGGGTCAAAAAAAAAGAAAAAAGAAAAAAGAATGGATAAAAAAAGTAAGTGCAACCTTAATTAACTAGAATCTCACACAGAAACAGAGCCCCTAGGAATATGGTAAAAGAAGTAATTTTGTTTCAGATTAAACCAAAAAAATTTTTTTTAATTTAAGCTCAGGGAAATAGAAGAGCAGAATAGAGGGAGCCTATTTATTGCTGCCCTAGAGTCTCTTAGGGGAGAACAAGACACCTCAGGATCTCTGAAGGAAGAGTTGATTGTTCGTGCTAGTCTCACAGCTCCTGCACCCCAGTTCCCCAGCACAGGAAGGGTTTCTGGGTGCCTGGGGTAGCGGATGTGAAGCTTGCTTGCCTTGGAAACCACAGAGAGAAGCCCCCTTCTTTGAAGGTGTTTTCTTCAGAAATTTTTACCTGGGATTCCAACTAACTCACTGCTGTTCTTCAAACAAAGCAATCGTGATGTGGTGAGTGGGGTGTGCGTGTGTGTGTGATGGGAACTTATACATCAGATCTACTCCTCCAGAAAATTTTAAGTATACAATGAAGTACTGTTGGCTATAGTCACCATGTTGTACATGACATCCCCAGGATTTACGTTGTTTTTTTTTGGGAAAAGGTTTACTGAGAATGATTTATACTTTGCGGTCTTAATCCTGGTTTTTCCTTTTTCTTGTGGTCACCCCAGTCTGCAGGTACCCCTGAGTATATGACTCGGGGGGAGGGTTCCACCCAGAATGAAGTGAATTTTCTTATCCAGGTCCAGATGCTTTCAGAACCTGGCAGCTTCCCTGGCTTGAAGGAGACGGTGCAGGGCTTCTCCGCTCCCTGAGATACTCCACCTTCACTAACCTCACCCTGCTTCTCCCATCACTGGGCCTGTCTAGAACCACCATGCTGTTCCCTCCTGTCTGTGGTGGTTCTGTGCTTCTAGCCTTTCAGGTGCAAAGTCCTTTTGTAGGATTCACAGTCAAAATCACCATTAGGCCATATTTACTGGACTGCAGACGTACGTTGATCTTCAAAGTATTTAGCGCTTTGCTCCTTTAAGTACCAGCATTTTCATCTCTTTGCTCTTTCGCCTTGTCACCTAAGTAATTAAAACCATTTGGTTATGCTTATTTAATTTACACTGACCTTCTAAAGGGTGTCCATGTTGACATAACAAAGTCCCTTCTCTGGCACTTTTTCCTCCTCCATGTTGGAGGCTGGAAAAGGCGTGTGCTTGGAAGAAGGTAACGTGACCCAGGGAATTGCTTCTGAAGAGACTGGTACACACGTCTTTTGAAGGCTTAGCGTGGGCATTGTCAATTCAATTTGGACTCTGTCGCCTTGTTGCATTCTAGTCCCCCATTTTAAAGCCTTGCTGAGGACCCAAGGTTAAACTGCCAATGGAACAAATAGAACACTTTTCTTTAAAAGGAAAGAACTTTTTTTTAAAAAAAAAGTAGCAAGCATAGCTTTATACTTTCTTGACAGACGTCAAAGAAGAACTTCCTGTCTTTATCTTGATAAGGCATCTTACCATTGCTTAGAGGTTTTGTTGTGTGAGAACGTCAACATTATAATCTATAAATTGCAGAGAATTGAACTCAACTACTTTCTCTGGGGGTGGTGAAAAGGGACAATAAAATAATGATATGCATCTGGTTACCAAAATAGTCAAATAGGAAAGCTAACTCATTTCCTTTTAAAAGGTTAGTTCTTTGATATAGGATACACAATTGATGCTTAAAAGAAAATTGTTAGCGACGTAACCATTTTTCTCTGTTAGTTCAGGTTTTGAGTACCTTAATTACTTAGCTGTTTATCTCTCTAGCAGTGAGGTCAGTAGAGTAGCCAATGATTATTAACAATTAAAATAACCAGCCATCTATGACTATACTTACACTCCCAGAAAACCAAATTAACATCACACTTCATTTTTGCTTTCATGAGTTAGAAGTAAGTTTAGAATCAGTTCCATGATTCTCGTGGTATTTTTCCAAATTAAGGACTGTAGACATTCGGGCACAGAGCTGCATAAAGGCTAAATGCGTTTTCTTCCCTTTGCTATCAATTAGATATTTAAGAGCGCAACTTGAACGAAGAAACAGCCACTGAAAGTGAACCGAATCCATAGTCCCATACCCTTCCTCAGGCGAAGTACCGCACAGGAGACTTTTAAAAATATTGTGTGTAGTGTGTCTGTGTGTGTGTATGATCTACCATTTTAACTTTTAAGTGTACAGTTGAGTGACATTAAGTACATTCGCTGTGTTGTGCAGTCATCACCACTCGGCATTTCCAGAACTTGATCATCTTCCCCAAAAAGAAACGGTACCCATACATGCTAATTTCCCTTTCTTTCCTCCCTCCAGTCCCTGAAAGCTACCATTCATACATTTTCTGTCTCAATGAATTGGACTCTTCTAGGGCCCTCTGATACGTAGAATTATATAGTATTTGGCTTTTGGTATCTGGATTATTTCACTTAGCGTAATGCTTTCTAGGTTCATCTGCATTGTAGTTTATGTCAGTATTTCCTTCTTTTTAAAGGCTGAATAATGTTGTTACAAGTATGTACCACATTATGTTTATCCATCTGCCTGTTCTACAAGCCCAGGGGACTTGTAGAATTTTATTTTTGCTCTCATCACATGTACACTGAAAGGTAACTGTGTGAGGAGATACATTAATTATGTGTATGTATACGAAATCATCATGTTGTCCACCTCTGTACGGTCATGGGCCACATCATGTTGTGAACAACAGATAATGAAGCTGAAAAATTCCTATTGCCTGATGATGTAGCATCCCCGCTGTGGTGGTGCAAGGCTACCCTATTGTAAAGTAAATTAGTGTAACTCAGCGTACAGTGTTTATGAAAGTCCGCAGTGGTGCTGTCCTGGGCCCTCACGTGCACTCACCACTCATTCATCAACACCCAGAGACACTTCCTGTCCTGCAAGCTCCATCGTGGTAAGTGCCTTATAAAGGTGCACCGTTTTCCATCTTTCATAGTATTTTACTACACCTTTTCTGTATTTAGATATGTTTAGGTACAGTTACCATTGGCTACAGTTGCCTGCAGTATTCATTTAGGACAATAATAGGCTACAAAGAACTTACATACGTGGACATGAACTGAGGGTGGGTATTGCTGTAGGGAAGGGGGGCACTGGGCAGAGGGGGCAAAAGGG
This sequence comes from Noctilio leporinus, assembly GCA_004026585.1. Taxonomy (NCBI): domain Eukaryota; kingdom Metazoa; phylum Chordata; class Mammalia; order Chiroptera; family Noctilionidae; genus Noctilio; species Noctilio leporinus. The sequence continues at coordinate 77,497 of PVIW01005542.1, read as the reverse complement.
GGAAAGTTGGGACAACTGTAACAGCATGATCAATAAAGTATACTTAAAAAAATCTGTTAGCTCTGCTTGGAACAGACTGACAAGAACGGCAGAGGAAAGGCATTTCCTTCATGTCTTTGCTGGCAGGACAAAGTAAATCTGTTCTTAATTTATTTAATTAATTTATTTTTAGAAAGAGAGAAAGGGAAGGAGAAGGAAAGGGTGAGAAACATCAATGTGAGGGGCAAACATCTCTCAGATGCACCCAGACTGAGCGTGGAACCTGCAACCTAGGTTTGTGCCTGGAGCAGCGATCAAACAGGCGACCTTTTGCTTTGCGGGGTGACACCCAACCGAGGAGCCATACTGGTCGGGGGCAAGGCTTTGTAAGCTGGAGCCCTAACTTCTTGCTGGTCGTGTGAATCCACAAGAATTGAACTCACTTGAGTTGTTTCAGTGACCGTTGTTTGCTAAGGATTCCCCAAGCCACAGCTCCAGCACCAGACTCTTTGCAGTTTTGCAATTGTGCACTGGATATTTGTACCTGAGTATTTTCCCTGGCCCATCAAAAATCAACCTAAAATCGGATTCATTGTCATCTCCCCCCAAATCTGCTTCTGCGCCTGTGGTCCTTTTTTAGCGTTAGCACCATGTTCTCAGCCACCGAGACCAAAAGCTGCCTCCTGGTCTCTCACACAACCTCATTAGAAACTAAGGGTTGGTTCTGTCTTCCAAATATCATCTTGATCTGACTTCTACCCACTTTGCCTACAATCCTACTTTTGTTATCTTTTGAAAAAAGATTTCACTTAATTACTTTTAGAGGAGAAGGGAGGAAGAGAGACATTGATCTGTTGCCTCTCACATGCCTCCAACTGGGGACCTGGCCACAACCCAGTCATGTGCCGTGACTGGGAATTGAACCAGTGACCTTTTGGATAACAGCCATTGCTCAATCCACTGAGCCACATCAGCCAGGGGCCATTTATATTTTTTTCTGAATGTGGTCTCATGCTTTTCTACCCCTTGTGTCTAAGTCATCTTTTTTTCTTTGTTTGTTTTTCGTATTGCCTCCAGCACTAGTGTTCTAAATCTCAAACTTGATAGTCATTCATCCACCTCCTCAAACTTTTTAAATGACTTCTTATCACTTATGAGATGAAGTACCAACTTCTTGGCAAGGCCCCCCTGTTTTCTCACCTGTCCTTTCTAAGTGCTCCTTGCCCCCAGGTTGACATATTTCTTTGCCTTACTCAAATGCTACCCATGTTTTCATGCCTTTTGCTTTTGCACACTTAAATCCCTGCCTCAGCTAAATGTTTATTTGCACAACATTATCTCAAAATTTCTGTCCTCACCTTAGTTAACTGCCCCTTTGTTCCTATAGTTTTGTTTTGAACAGCTTTGTTGAGGGATAATTTGCATACCATAAATTCATTCATGTGAAGTGTACCAATGAATTTTAGTACATCTCTGCATTTGTGCAACCACTGCCACAATCTATTTTTATTTATTTATTAATTTACTATATATATATATATATATTTTTTTTTTTTTTTGGCCACATTCTGTTTTTAGAACTTAACCGTTTTTAGAACTTAACATCACCCCCAGAAGTTCCCTCATGCTTGTCTGTGGTCAGTCTTTGCCTTCACCTTAGCCCCAGAAAGCCACTAATCTGCTTTATGTCTTTATAGTTTCATCTTTTCTGGAAATACCATATAAAACCATACAAAATACAGTCTTCTGTGATTGGCTTCTTTCACTTAGCCTACTCTTTTTTTAAGTTCAACCAGATTCTTGAGTGAATCAGTAGTTGGTTTTTAAAGATTTCTGAGTGTATCCCTTTGTGTGATGCTCCATATTTTATTTACCTAGTTAGCAGCTGATGGATGTTTGGGTTGTTTCCAGTCTGGGATTGTCCTGAAAATGCTGCTGTGGTTATTTTGTGTACAAGTCTTGGGATAGATGTAGAAAGGTCTGTCCTGAAAGTGTCAAGCCAATGGCAATATAATTTAAACAGTTTGTGTGGCCAGTACTTTGAGGACAGATCTCGTATGTTTCCGTTCCACCTGGGTAGGTACTTAGGAGCAGAATTTCTGGGTCATATGTTAAGTGTACATTTAAGTTTGGAAGCAACTACCAGACTATTTCCCAAAGTGTTACAATTGGTTGCATTTTATATTTATATTCTGACCAGCAATATACAAGGGTTTCGGTTTCCCCACATCCTTGCCAGTACTTTGTATTAGCTGTCCTTGACTTAGAGCTGTTTTAACGGGTGTGCGGTGACATCTCACTTTGGTTTTAGTTTGCATTTCTTGTACTCTTTTTGTTTTTGTTTTTGTTTTTGTTTTTTTCAGATTTTTTATTCATTATTTTTAGGGAGAAGGGGAGGGAGGAAGAAAGGGAGAGAGACATCAATGTATGGTTGCCTTTCCCCTGCCTCCAGCTAAGGACCTGGCTGGAGACCTGGCTTGCAACCTGGTTATGTGCCCTGGCTGGGGAATCAAACCAGCAACGCTTGGGTTCACAGACTGATGCCAACCCACTGAACCACCGGCCAAGGCTTGCATTTCCTATAGTCTTTTAAAACAGGTTTCTATTATATAATGTGGTATTGTATTGCTATATAGCTTCTAATCTGTGAGCTATTCTAGGGCTGACCCTTCTACTGTGCAGGGTATCTGGTAAATGAGTTTGTTAAATGAATGGATGAATGAATTAATTAGTAAACTGATACTTATTCTCAGTTATTTTTTGTAATAAAAAACTGATAAATTAATTTCAGAGATGATGCAAACGTCGTATCTCTTCTTTGAACAATTGTTGCCAGTTCTAAGAAGCTATAAACTGACTAAGTTTTACTTTCTTTTCTTTTCTTTGCTCACCCCTTGGTGAGAGGTAACATTAAAAACAACAGACTCTGTTTAAGGCTCAGATCTGGGATATCCATTTTTCAGGGACACACCAAATTGTCCCCTTGAACCCCTTTCCCGAGGGATGAGTTTTCCTCCTCCACCCCAAGTCTTCCTTTTCACCAAGGAGGCACCCTGCCTTTTCTTAAGGTTTTTTTTTTTTTCACTTTCAACTCCGTGTCTCATGGCGGTGCAAGGTTTCACCTTCTTTGTCCACTTGGGTTTAAAAATCTAAGTCTATAAATTACCTGAGTAGTTTCAGAATCAGCTCACAGACTTCCTTGGGCTTTCCCTTTCTCAAGTTATATTTTACCCAGCAACCCCAGGTGCTTGTAGTAGGAGGGCTCCCCCTCCACCCCATTATCTGAGCCTGTCACCATACTGCTGAGCCAGAAGTCCCATGTACCATATTGAATTCTATGCTTCGCTCTTAGGGCACCAGTTTCTAAGCAGCGTCGTTAGTGACGCTCATTAATTCACCCGTTCCTGGAAGACAGGTGTTTGAGATCTTGCTGAGAGTGTAGACCAATGGCACTTCCTGAGGAATTTGGAAAGAAATCTACCTTTATTTTCCAACCCTGGGTAAATCCACGAAGTGCTGTAAAAATTGACAACTAGAAGGGACACTGAGAAAACAAGGGCATTGATTTAGTATTATTATTATTATTTCTTTTACAGTGCCGGCCTCGTTAACAGAGCTCCTCTATTCTCCTTTCTTTCTTCCAGTTTTCCCACTATCCTTCTCAATTTGTCCTTTGTCAACAGAGCAGAAGAGAGAGGTGGAAGTGATGTATGGGTGGAATCCACTGTGCACAGCTAAAAAGATAAACAAATGAAGTGATTTATTACCTGTGGCAGGTATCCCGCACCTGGCATTGTCTATCAAAGCCAGTGTTCATTGATTTTCCATACCTTTCCTGTCAGCCTCTGGATTGCCATTGCTCCCAGGTGGTGAAACATTGGAGGTGACGGGGTTCTCCCAGCCCAGATGAGACTCCACTGCCAGACAGGGCCTGAATAAGCCTGGTCTGTGTTACAGATGAAAAATACGGAGCATCCTGTGGGAATTGGTGACATGAGGAATGTCCTTTCTCTTCAGGGGCCACTGGCATATCACACAGGACATGTCCTTCCTGTTTTTCTCCAGACGCACCCATTGTGTTCCCATCGTGTTGGGGAGTGACGGTGCGAAACCTTTCCAGCATTGAAATGAAAGATAACCCTGCCCTGGTGGCTTTCCATGTTTGAAGTTCATTTTCTGGGTCCTTTGGGAGGCATGAGCTTAGCTTCAGTTTAGTTTTCTTTTTTTCTCTTTCCTCTTGTGTGCTTCGGGTATAGTGATCTGAGCCGGAACACCACGTACTGGGCACTTTCCAAATACATATTGCGCTGGAAAAAAGACTGCTTTTATGCAGTTGGGGTGGAGTCAAGGAAATTATTTACATGACATAATGATTTCCTTGCTGTGGTGGCCATCCATCGCTGTTGCTACTTCCTACTCCCTGCCTCAAAATGATTTAACTAACTGGTAAATTTAAGGGGGGGGGGGGGGGCCTGGAAGGATTCATTTGATGACCAAATAATCGTAGACAAATACATAGGTTGTGTTTATGTACACACGCATGCATTTATAGTAATGTATTAATGATATTTGGCACTTGTATTTGAAAACTAACCCTCCTGGAGTAATGCAGATTTATGAATACCATTGCACGGCAAGTAACACTTGTATAAAAGCTGAAGAGGGGTGAATACTGAGAGTATATCTTTGTGCCTCTGATGGGCAGGTAGGGGAAATGAAAAGCTTGATTTGGGTTAGGTTTTATTATTATTTAAAAAAAAGATTTACTTGCAATAGCATTTAATCATTTTCTTAACTGAATCTGTGGCATGTATTTCCATAATAGCCATTTGTAGAACATCAATTTAGCTTTCCCTGAGCCCGGAGTACTGGCTCCTACAAGTTAAGCAGGATGTTGCCTTCATGCTGTAATTATTTTGCATCTCACGTGGTGCCGGTCTGAAGGAGCAAAACCCGCTTCCAAAAGTCCTTAACTTAGGCTCAAGAAACATCAGAGATAACAGGATAAGACAGGAGAAATGATGGTAAAATGAAAGGATAATTTGTATGTTCGTTAAGTAAAGAAACAGTGTATAGCCCCCTGTGATGTTCATTTTCTTCCCTGTGTTCCTTGGTGGCTTGATTGTTCATTGGGCTGAGATGGAAGGTCTTTTGAACTTCTAACATAATAGTTATTCATGAAAGCATTTAGGCTGATGGCTTTCTCAGAATGTCCTGCTGTTCAGGATGGACTTCATCTATATTTCAACGAATTTCTAAATGGGGGAAACAGAACATTGTTCCTTTGATTAATTTATTGTTTTTTTTTTTTTTTTTGAGTCCTCCAGGACTCATATGCTGGTGAACTCCAAAAGGAAGTCAGGAAAGGACGAGTGGTAAATTGAAATTGGAACCCATAAAAAAGTCTTTGGATACTGTCCTAAATTCAACCTCTGAAATACAGCGGGCCAGGCGAAAGATTTATGAAAGCTAATTTAAAATTGTATCAGGGAGCACAGTGTTATGAGTCGTATAAAGTTCTCAGGCTGTTTTAGACCACTGTTTGACAACTCTGGCTTTTTAGCCACTTTGCCCAAGAATCGTGTCCTTTGGCACGTCACTGCTAGTTAGAACACAGGCGCCAGCTTTGCATTCTTGGGTTATTCCCTGGGGTATGACCTCCGGATCTATGATTTTAAGATGTTATGTTACTGGATGTCCATCTGATAACCTCCAGTCTGAATAAAGAAGGACTGGTGATGAACCCGGTCTCTGGTTTTGGGGACATCAGCTGGGCTTGGTTCCAAGTCCTCTCTGCTCTGTTGCCCTCCAGGGAGGGCTGGCGTCCTTGAACTGGAAGTTTTCATCTCAGGATCTACCAGACACCCCCAAAACTTCACAGAAGCTTAACTCCTAGTGTCTCGGGTCAGGTTCCTGAGAAGCGGAGGGATTGTCCCAGAGATCCACAAGTAGGGGTGAGGCGGTGGGGTGGCAGGGCAGTGGAGAGGCGGCACCTCCGCGGGGTTCTTGGGGAGCTGGCCAGCCTGGCCTGCATCTCAGAGCTTGTCTCCCCGACCCAGCAGTCAGCCTGCGGCACCCCTCTCCCATGTCAGCCTCGGACCGGTTGCAGGCCTCTCTCAGGCAGGCACAACCTCCCCAGGCGGAATGGTTTCCTCTAGCTGAAGGCCGTTTTATGGACATCGGGGGTGGGGATGGGACCCATTAGCGTTGACATTCATGCCACCCATGCCTGGTAAAGGGATCCAGGGGTGGTGGTGATGTGGGTTACCCAGAAGACCAAAGAGAGGAGGCTCAGGTGTTGACCTTGTTCTCATCGATCTTTTTGAACACAGTTCACCTGTCTTCCAAGTGCCCTTTTCCAAACACCCCTTGCCCTCCAGATTCAGTGCCCTCGGTCCCTTGCCTTCGACAGCTTCACTCCAGGACACAGGCACGGAGGCTCAGAGGCCGGTGCCTTTCGCCTCCGCAGAGCAGGGCTTGGTGGAAGGCATTGTGGGAGATGATGAATGACTCAACTAAGGGCGACTAGGCTTCAGCAGGGAGTATTAATTTGCTGCCCCAAACAACCTAGCAACCAATCTAGTTTTATAAGAAGTATTTTCTGCCTAGTAGCAGGGCTTTGACCCTACTCTTTACAATATAATAACTGGGCATTCCTGGGCTGAGGACCGTCTGATTTCTCCCGGAGCCTGCTTTTGTTACCATGTTAGCTGAAGAGGGCTCTGAGGCATCCAGGGAATGATTTTTTTTGGAACCCAGATTTCTTTCCAGATAAAAGATGAGGGGAGTGTGGACTGATGAGAGAGTTTCAGTTGTACCCTTTTCATCTTTATTGCGACCCAGAGTGCACTGGGGTATTAACTTAATGGATGTTGTCACTGAAGCTTTTGAAGTGGTCTGTCGATGATTAAACAGCTGCTGCAACAATTCTGAATTTTGGAACCAGGTATTGTCCTTTTAGGGAGCTCACGAGGCTTGCTTGTGCCTGTACCCCAAACAAATTTGCTCTGCAAGCTATTGCCATTCAGGGTAAATACCAAGCCCTGTATCTTGGCGATAAACTTAGAATCATCAGAAAGCAAAGCCTGCCCTTGCTGCGTAGCTCAGTTTGTTAGAGCTTCATCCTAGCACGTCAGGGTGGCGGGTTCGATCCCGAGCACATACAGGAATCAACCAATGAATGCATAATTAAGTGGAACGACAAATCAATCAATGTCTCTTTCTCTCTAAAATCAGTAAGTTAAAAACAAAAAGCCTCAGGATATAGTGCTCTGAATGTGGGAAGTTAAGCAAGGGACTGCCCAGGAATATCTGGAGCTGTATGCTTCCAAGCCCTGGCTGGTGTGGGCTGCGAATGGAAAAGCTGCTGGTTCGATTCCAGGTCAGGGCACATGCCTGGGTTGCAGGCTGGGTCTTGTGAGAGGCAAGCGATTGATGCATCTCTCACACATCAATGTTTCTCTCCCTCTCTTTCTCCCTCCCTTCCTCCCTCTCTAAAAATAAATAGAATCTTAAAACAAGGAAAAGCAAAGGCCCCTGTCCACTCATACGCAAGCTGCGTGTTGCGTTTGGATATTGGGAGATTGTGTCCAAAAAGCTTCATGATCTAAGAGTAAAACCCCTAAAGAAGCCAGCCTGCTGTTCCAGAACCCTCTGTCTCGGACATACTGTAAGCAGAAGAGTGGTTAAACCCTGCCCACCTCCAAAGGGAGAGGAATGAAACTCCACCTCCTGGAGAAGGGGTTAAGTATTGAGAAATACTTTGGGAGAGGTGCATAAAGGCGACACAGGTATCCTGTGTTTCTTTTCAAAACTTTCCACATGCATCAGTGGCCCTGGCCTGCTAACGCCTTCTCCTGGAGATTTTCTCTCTTCCCACATTTATTACTTGGACTTCATCTCTAAGGCAGCTTTGTCCCATCCCCATTTATTTATTTATTCACTCAATTATTTGTTTATATCAGCATGGACTCACTGGGTGAGAAGGGTTTTGAAGTAGGAGAGCAGCTGCTGTGGGTTCCGGAGACGACATGGTGAGGAAGAGGAGTGGTAGACACAGCAAGTTCTGGAAGGGGGGGACCTTGGCAAAAATGAGGGACTCTCTGTTCTTAAAAACGGGGATGAAGAAAGCTGGGGAAGCCAACTGTGACGTCAGGAGGGCGTGCCCATTCACGAGGCTTTGTCTTCTCCGTCAAGATATTGTTTTGTGAGGACAGCGGGAAATTGACTTTTGGAATTCGAATTTTCTTGGCCGGGATTCCTGGCCTCCACACTGCATTTCTCAACCTCGGCACTATTGACATTCGAGCCAGATACTCGTTTGTTGTGGGGGCCTGTCCTGTGCCTCCCTGGCCTGTACCCACTAGATGCCAGTAGCTGCCGCCTCTTCTCCCGCAGTGTGGCCATCAGAAGGTCTGCACACAGTGCCACCAAATGTCCCCTGGGGAGCCATTTACCCTCGCTGAGAACCACCGATCCAAAATAATAATTCACGGTTCTGGCGACCCACAGGATTTCAGACCATGACCTTGGAAAAGACTAAGATGGTAGCATTCGCCTAAGTTCTGGCAAAAGGAACCGAGGTGCCCTGACCTTGGCCCTCAGTGTTGGTGCACTTGATAAGGGGGGCCCTGAGTGTGGGAAGAGCTGATGATGGTCTGAATGTAGAAGCCCGTGCACGGGAGGACATGGAGCTCTGGTCGTCAGAGGGTCTGCGGTTCCAAAAAGCATCCCTATGTGGCCTTGCCTCAGGGCGGAGGGTTTAGCTTTGTGTATGGCTGTGAGAAGCATGTTTTCACTGCTGTGTCCCTTGGGAACACAGAGGCTCTTGTCACAGGTGAGTTTCCGAAAGCCCATTTCTTCTAATTAAATCCAACGGGACACTAACCTAGCTGGGTACGCACCAGGCTGCTTCCAGGGAGAGCCAGGGGTGTTGGGGACCCTTCCCCCTGTCATTTTATTTCCAGGGACGCATGCACGGTGACCTATTTTTTTTTTTTTAAGCTTCAGTAAAATTTTAACAAGACACTGCATTTCAAACATAACAAACATGACAGAGATGAAAGAACAAGGCCAAGGCTGCGGCCAAGGCGACCTTGCAGGACCGCTGATGCCATCTGTTGGCGGTTGGCAGAACTGATAGCCTTTGGAGCTTTGTTTATTGCTCAGAAAGTTGCAAGTTGGCGGCAGGGGACCTTCCTTGGACCTTCCTTGCGCGCCAGAGCTTGGGATTGGCAGGAGAGGGGAGGCGGGGAAGGGGAGGGGTGGTGGGTTCGATTCCTAGATCCTGAGTCAGTCGTCAGTTCGTGCCATATTTGAAATATTTTCAGGGGGTTTTCAAGGGACTGGCTGGGATGTCGGTCCCTAACACCCATTAATGAGGCAATTGTCATTTAAGAGAGTTAGAGTCCTGGTGCATTGGGCTGTGAGGAGTTTACCAGCCCAACAAACTAAAACACAGTCTCTTCCATAGTGTTAGCAGCAGCTGATACTGGTGGAATTTAATGAGTCAGGGACACTTTTAACTCCTCACTGTCATCGAAGAAACAAAGACACTGTCGTGTGAAATGGCGATTATATTTTATCTTCTTTCGAAGTACTTTCCAATACTGTACATTTGCTTCTGTAGCAATCCATTTTGGGCGGCATAGCCCCTTTTCTGATACAAAACTGAGATTCCCAGAGATGTAAGTTTCCAGGGTGCACAGATCTCATTGACAACGAAAGTCAGAATCAGTCCAGCCACTGGGGTGTCAGCCGTGGAGGCCCATAGGAACCCTCTGGGAAATGTCAACCTCCGTGATTGGCCCCAGGGCTGCAGATCGTAATTAAATTGATTGGGGGGGGGGCGCGGGGAGTTGGGTCATGGGTTTCCGATTCTAACGTGCTGTCTGGGTTGAGCCGCAGCTACCCAGTCTGGTGTATGGGCCAGCGGCATAGCATCATGTGGAAGCTTGATGAGCATGCAGAACTTCATGCGTCTTCCCACACCTTCTGATTCCGAACCTGCATTTTAACATTCCCGGGTGGGCCCCATGCACGGGGAAGTCTGGAACACTTGCTGAGTTGCCCATGGGGATCTCTGTTGAGGACACCTGCTTTTTGTTTTCTATTCTTACCAGTGGCACAGTGTTCGGGGTATGGGTGGCCTCCACTGGGGGCCTTGGCTTCCCCTGCCCTGTGGGTGTCACATGGCTCCTAGACAGAAGCCATAAGAGAAACCAGGTGCTCCTTAGCTCCCCCTAGAAGTCTTGCTCGCCACTGGCAGGTAAGAGTGTGTTTTCACAGCCTCCAGGCCCTGGGTGTGTCATCCTGTAGCCATCGGAGCAAGAGTGCAGCTTTGGGCTGCCTGCAGCCACTTTTTTCTTCTCTGTTCTTTTTGTAAATGGAAGGGCCTAGGGAAATGTTTTTGTTAAGGCTGGGTGGGCATCCTGGAAGCTCAGGACCTTACAAACAGGGTGCCTCTCAGCTGGAGTTGGGTTTCAGTAGAGGGCTTCCCAGCTGGGGGCGCTCCTACCCAGAAAGCCCACCCACGGTCTTCCTCTGAGGTCTGTTCAGATTGCTCCTTAAAATCGGTTGCTCTGTGAGTGATCTTTTCTAAACCTGTAGTTCCGTTTTGGGTAGTGCCTGAGGGGGACACAGAGTCCCTGTTGAGCCTCTCTTTGGGGCACTGACAGGCTGGGTTTGTCTTCTACCCCTCATTGGCCGTTTCCAGCAACAAACCCCCTTTGAGGAAGGGCCCTTCTGAGCCTGGCAGAGCGGTGGCTCCCCCTTTCATGTTTCCTGCCCTCCAGGCTCCCCTCCACCACCTCCTGTGCCAATTCCAACCCTTCTGGCAGCGGGAGAGAACCCTGCCAATGCACCAGACTTTGAGAGACAAGGGAGGCTTGTCTCCATTTGTGAAACCCCTTGAAAGGATGCCACAGAGGATTCAAACGCGCACGGAGGGCTTCTGTGCCCCTCTTTCTCTGGAAGCGTTGGGAGGTCTCTGTGGGTGGGGTCTGGAGAGACCAGGGTGCTCATTTACGCACAGGTGCCATTCGAGAGTGGCCATCAGCAAGAAGATCCTGCCGGTGGCCTGGCTTTCTCAGAATTCAGAGGGTTCGAAAAGATCCCAAACCACCCGAACTGGGTTTGTGTCGTCCGTCAGTCTGCTTTATTAATTTCGTTTCTGGCTATTTTCTCCTCCTCTGACCTTCCTGCTCTCCATAGCGCCTCTCCCCGCACCTCGCCGGTGTTTCTCCTCCGTTGCCCGCAGCAACCCCAGCAATGGGTGCCCGGGTGGAGGGGGCATGCCGGGTTACCTCCTGTCAAGCAATCGTTACTGAATGATTTCACTGATTGCGTGCGAGCCACACAAAGGGCTTCTCTGAAGATCTCTCCGTTTAGGCCCCCCTCCCCACCCCTTGGTGACACTCGGCTTGCCTGTCCTGAGAGACCTGTGTCTTCTGGTACCTGAGGAACCAGCTACTCCCGTCCCACCTTGGGTGGCCTCTGTTTGCCACCGGTGCTTCCTAAGCTCTTTTAACACATTTCTTCAATGTTCACGCTCCTCTCCATCCACCCTGGTTCCGCAGTCTCCGCTACGGTGGAGGGTGTTACTGAGTCTATATCGCTCTTAAGTGAGCGGAGAGACGGGGCGGGGCGCGGGGTTGTTTACCGACAGCCATTAGTGTGGAATAGGCAGAGACGCTACAAGTTTTTCCTCTTTTGCTCATTACTATTAAGAAAGTGCTTTGTCCAAATGGAAGTGCCAGAGGCATGATGGAAATGAACAATCAGGCCGAGGCAGCCAGATTAACGCAGCCATCCTCAATTTGGGGAGCTCTTCCATGAACACATCTAAATCTCAGATGACCGATGGGCACAGGGCTCAATCCCTGAACGCTTCGAACCTCAGTCAGGAACTTGGGTTCCTCTTCAAACGGAGAACAGGAAGGGATGGGGGGTAGAATGCTAAAGAGACCAAATCACAGGTGATGCTTTTTCTGAGGGAGAGGAAAAGAAATTGGAAACATGAACTAGTGCTTGTCACTTACATCCTGGCTTCTGGCTTCTGAGTGGATCGGTTTCTTTCCATTTCGAGGACTGGGCGTGTGTGGCCTCTGCAGTGTTTGTCAGGGACAAGAAGTATGCTTTGAGTGAAGGCATTTTCTTCCACAATGTTCATTTCTAGTTCAATGGTTTGCCTCAGTCCTTTCCTTTAATGAGTACTGTTTATGCCCGCTGATGAATAATTCAAAGTCATACAAGCAACAGATGTCAGAGGATTCAAAACGACTTTCCCTGAATTATTTATTATTTCCAAAAAAAGCAACAGTTTGTTGAACAAGTAATTGGCAACACAGAGGTAGATCAAGGTTTGTCAGCAGGAAACTAGATCCACCACTGCTTTCTCTTCTGCGCCTGTTACTAACCAGGGCCACAGCGCACCTGCCACTGGGGAGGGAGAAGTTGATGCAGTCCGGGTGCTGACTGGAGCGCTAGACCCTTGCTTTCCGGCTGTCTATGGAAGACAGCATCTGAGTGGGAATTCATCCCAAAATATAATTTATTAATGAAAGTAGCTTTGCAAATACTTGTCAGATTGTTTTAATGCAGTTACCCAGAAAGACTGAACATCTTTGTTTGTAAAGATAGGTTAAAAATAGAGACCGCGGGGTTGGAAAATTTGACAGGTAAAGGTTTATGTACAAGAATGTTCTCTGCAGTGTTGTTTATAATGGAATTTTAAAAAAAGGTTTATTATTTTTAGAAAGAGAGGGTGGGAGGGACACAGAGAGGGAGAGAGACATCAATGTATGGCTGCCTTTCACCTGCTTCCAGCTACAGACCTGGCTGGAGACCTGGTTTGCAACCTGGTTATGTGCCCTGGCTGGGGAATTGAACCTGCGACCTTTGGGTTCACAGGCCAGCGCCCTATCCATTGAGCCACTACCCAGGGTATAATGGAATTTTTTTAAGGAAAAAATCCAAATATACATCAGTGAAACATTGGTCAAATTTTCTGATAAATCAAGCAATAGAATATTATAGTCATTAAAATGATATATGTGTATTTTTATTTAGGAAAATTCAATATATTAAATAGAAGATGGTATTAAATGGGAGAGGCTATAAATCAGTATGGTTCTATTTCTGCGGAAAATATGTACACGTGCATTTTATTTTGTTTGGCATGGAGAAAAGTCTGAAACTATTTTAAAATATTTTTTAACATTCTATTTATTTATTTTTTGAGCAAAGGGAAGGGAGTGGGGGAGAGAGAGAAACAGCAATGTGTGGTTGCCTCTCTTGCTCCCCCAACTGGGGACCTGTCCTGCAACCCAGCCACAAGCCCTTATTGGGAATTGAACTTGTGAGCCCCCGGTTGGCAGGCCGGCGCCCAATCCAATGAGCCACACCAGCCTGGGCTACCACAAAATATAATAGCTATTTAGGCATAGTAGGATCCAGGTGACTTTTCTTCTAACCTCTCCTGTTTTCTTGTCCTTTCAACTATCAATATGCACCTATTATTTATAGTAAAAGGCCAAGCTACTAAGAGATCCAGACTATGGAGACTTAAATGAAGTTCCCTCTCAGTTAACAGTATGAGAGGTGTTCCATGTATGCAGATTGTCTTCCCTTCCGATACTCACTGACCCAGGGTCCTTCCGTCTTGTGAGCTCCTCCATTCCCTAGGGCCTTGCCATCTTTTCCATGGTCATGGCTGGGTGCCGTCACAAGGAAGAAGAGGGGCCATGGATGAGGCGCTGGTCCCAAAGTGGCACGTATCACTTCTGCTGACATCCGTTAGCGGGGACACCGTCACAGAGCTACAAGCAACGGAAAGGCGGGCAGGAAACAAAATCCTGATAGGCATCTGTATGACCAGCTACAGGGCTATGCTTTGGAGGAAGGAGAAAATGAATTTTGCTGGACAGGTTTCAACCTCAGCTAAATATATTACTTGTACAATAAAAAATAATATAAAAATTTAAAAAAGGGATAGTTCGGGATTAGATGTTTTTGGAGGGCATTTCCTATAGGGATTAAGTGTACAGAGGAGGTGTAACATTTGGGCACTGTCTTCAAGGGATTTATAGTCCCATAAAGTAACTGGGCCAATGTATTCAGAGTCATGTATGTAAAGCGCCAGAAGAGTGGCCAAACATAGGGAGAGAATTGGCTAGGATCATGGACTAAGGCTTTGGCGAATTGAAAAGCTTATAATTCTGCTTCACAGAGCAATCAGGATCTCTTTTTACTTTGGAAAAGTAAAACTATTTGTGTTTCATGACATTTTAGGGTAGCATGACCTCCCTTTACGCCATGGAGGAACTGAATCATATTTTCCTAGTGACCTAAAATAATTTAAGGCTGTAATTGATCTTCACTTAGTATTTTGTTTTATTTTGTTTTTTAATTGTAATTCTTTGTTAAATTCATAAGGACCTTTAACGTAAAATAATCTTGGAAGGGGCCCTGGCTGGTAGCACAGTGGATAAGGTGCCGGCCTGCAAACCCAAAGGTTGCAGGTTTGATTCCCCAGCCAGGGCACATAACCAGGTTGCAAGCCAGGTCTCCAGTCAGGTCTGTGACTGGAGGCAGGTGAAAAGCAACCATACATTGATGTCTCTCTCCCTCTCTGCCTCTCTCTCTTCCCCTCTTTCTAAAAATAAATAAATAAAATCTTTAAAAAAAAAAAAAATCTTGGAAGGACTATAATTTAAAGGAGACCCTTGACTTAATAATGAATGTTGTTTTTAAATGCATTCTTTAAAAATATGATTTGAAAGTTTTAAAATACGGTTATCTTGAATGAAGCTATTTCTAGACCAATTTGGAAGGTAAACCAGAAATAGACTATAAAGTTTGTTTTTTTCTTTTCTCCCTTGGATAGAAAATTTTCTGTGTTTGATGGGTTTATATGGTACGTTATCGCTTTCACAATTAGATTGAGTTTTACATACCTTTTGCCTAATCAGATTTCTCAATTCCGCAGAGTTTAGATTAGTAAAACCAAAAACATGATTTTTACATAAAACTGCAGAAGTCAAATGGTGGATTTTGGTCTCTCCCTTAACCTACCCTTGTATGGTCCTTTTAAAACGCACTGCAGTCCAAGGACTTGTGATTGACTATTTCCCTTGATAGTCCCTGAGTTGCACCAAAATGCTTCAAGGGGGACAGCAAGAAGCAGTTGGCACTTGGGTGGTTTCCTGCCCCCCAGACATTCAGTTTGCAGAAGTCCCATAAGGCAAGAATTGTTGCAAATGAGGCCCAGGTTTGAAAATGGCTGTTTTGCAAATAGTGCTTATTCTAGAAATAACAATTTCCGCAGCTGGGGGAATCTTTAAATATTGGGTGATCCAGTTGCTTTCTTCTGCAGATGAGGACCTGAAAAGTAGGCTGGTCAAGTCCCTTGCTGAGGTCACATAGGTCATTTGTGGCATAATTCAGAACCATGGCTCTCCCTTTCAGTCCTCTGGTCACCCTGCTGCCCCACCCCACCATGCCTCTCTTTATGTCATTGATTCTGGGGGTTGCCAGCTTGCTTGCCAGGGTGAAGGGGAACCTCAGGTAGAAAGTCCAGGAAGGAGAGGGCCGTCCTTTCCCAGCTACTGGCCCATGGGATAAAGGACTCAGGACTGGGGTGAAGCGGGAGTGAGGGTCTCATCTTTACATCCGATGGGGAGATTTACCTCTTGATTCATCGTGACAATAAGCTCATTTGGGGAAGAAATTGGACTTGTAGCCAATTTTGTAAGGAAGTTTCACAGCTAAAACATCTCTAGATGAAGAATTTCAAAGTTTCTGTTTTTCTTTTTTTTTTTTTTTTAATACCATTACTCAGAGCACTGAGGGTTGAAATCTCACAGTGACAACAAAGGTAAAATATGTCCTTATTCTAAAGTGGTCAAATTGCTGAAAAGCAATACCATCTTTTTAAAATCATTTTCTTCCCCTTTTTTGATCAATATTACAATGACTTGTCCATTTGGGGGTGTGATTCTGGTTTAACCTGTACAAATACTTTGGGAAATGTTTTATGACTTAATTGGTTTATGGCTTTCAGAGACTATCAATCCATCTGTTCATCTCTCTATCGCCTACCCACCTATCTGGGAGCAGAATGGGAGCGTGGGAAATTTCCAGCTAAGTACAAACAGCTTGCCTTGGTAGGTAGCCTAGGGGACCCAGTACTTGATACTGTGGCTTTTCTACTTGAAATGCATCTAGATCTTAATTTTCACAATATAACTCTGTTAATAACTGAAGAGCGGGAAGTTTTATTATGTTGCCCACAGTGTTGGTTGTCATGGAATAAGCTGGTTAACCCATTTCTTCATTCCATTTTCTTGCCCGCCATACAGAAAGTGCCTGCATGGTAGGTTCTGTGCTAATTCTTGCTCTCTAGCTGTGCCTAATTAGATTCCAGTTATGCTTGGGATAATTTAGAGCCAAATTTTTCTAGATGAAAAACATAAGCCTTTGTTGAAATGTTCTGTTATTCTAAATTGGGGCCATCCTGAGTTGATATCAAAGAAGTCCTTTTTAGTTCCATTACTGCATAAGCCAGTACAGTTCTCTGGGGGCTGCTATCATTGTTAATTTACATCTGACCTGGTTCTGAAAAAATATTTAAGGGTTCTGAAACCTTAATTTAAGTTATTTTATTATTTTATTAATTTACTTTTTGAAACCCTAATTTAGAATTTTCTGGTTCTTGCTTAGCCGGTTATCCTGGACCTGTGAAAAATTAGTCCACTTCCCCTGAGAAATCAGATTAAGGATTATAATACAGTTTTTACCTTAAGTGCTAGAACTAGACTTCTGATCACCGTGTCAGCGAAGGTGGTTATAACCAGTATTCCCATCCTACAAACAGACCAACAGAGACATAGAGCGCCCGGTGACTCACCCAAGGCTGGTGGAGTATAGTCACAGAGGGCTTAGCCCAGTCACTTGACTGGCCTGTCTTGTACACACGAGGTCTGTCCAGAAAGTATCGAGCCGATGTGAACATAATAAAAACAGTTTGCAGGGCCAATACTTTCGGGACAGACCTCATTATACGTTTGTATCAGCTTCCTGGTGGTCATGCTCCTACGTAAAAAATGTGTGGAGCCTTCTGCAAAGCGCCTGGCTTTTCATTTGGATTTGTGGATTTGATAAATCTAGTGTTTGCCAGACCATGTCCCTGGGTGTCGCTGGTAGCTACAGTTAATGGGTGTGTTTATGGGAGAAGAACAGACTTGCCAAGTCAGCCCGGAATGTCAGGAGTTGAGAGCCATTGGAACTATAGAAAAGCATTATTTAAAATGACTCTTAAGATGTCAAGAATTTTTTGAAAAATGACTTCTTAGCTCAGAAAAGGGAAAGCTGTCACACTGTGTGAACCATGCTGAGGGGTGGCTTCTCAAGAGTAGCTTTCAGTGTATTAGATTAGTCTGCAAATGTGGATTTAGAGACTGGGATTTAATAATTTGCCTATTAAGGAATGGCTCTGCGAATGTTACCGTCATAAAAATATGACCATTCTCCCTGAATTTAGAAACTATGAAAATTATTCTTTCGGGGATGCTCCCTGGATGTATTCATAAAATATCGAAAGTCACAATTGATTCAACGGAAACTTTAGCATGTGAACATTATGAAGCACTAAATTCTGTTGCTTGAGATTTTAATTTTATTTTTTTCTGAAATGTACTAAGAAGTTTCTCCCTTTACATAATTTATGGTCATTTTGCTATTTTCAATGTGCCCAACAAAAAAATGTTCTCAGAATCTTGGCAGTATTTTGGAATATAGTATATTATCTTAGTGTTAGGCTATATATACCTAATGAATACAATATATATTAATGGTGATATTTCATGAGCAGAATTCCTTCTTATGGGCAAAGAAAGAAAAGGCTATTAAGTTACAGATGAAGTCTGTCCCGAAATTATGAGCCCGCAATTGGTTTTAATTACATTGACTCTGGCTCGATACTTTTGGGACAGACCTCGTAGGCGCTTAGTGTAACCTAAACCTTTTCTTCCTCCTCCTATGGCAGGTGAACTAGCCTTTTGTCTGTACTCAGGGACCTAATGAGAAGATGACAGTGACCCATGGTGGAGCCGATGTACAGCTGGGGTGCTGCTGTGCCCCACACTCCTGGGTCACTAGTGTTTTAGAGGTCCCATGGGCTCTAACGCCCTGCGGACATCACGCATCATGAGAGGCAATTATGATCAAGGGGTTCTTCCTTCTATCCAAGGACAAGCAGAAGGGGCAGACGTGAGGGTGGGGGAAGGCAGAAAGGTTGTGATTTTAATCCACATAAATAACGAGGAATATAGCTGACTGACAAGTGTCAGTGCATTTGGTCGCAGCAAGGATGGGAGTTGGGCAGGGAATTAGGAGTGCTCAGAAAACTTCATTTCCTCTTGCCCTTGAGGGTGTCTCCTGGAATCCCAGAAGTGGGATCTTCTGATGTTAAGGAGTATTACAAACTTGACTCCTCTGTATTTATGTATTAAAAAATGAGCGCTGGTTGGAATGCATCCTAAACAGGTCACACTATTTAAGATAGATTTCCTTTGACCGCTATGGACAACCTCTCCCTGTTCCATTATTGCTCAGATTTAGAGAAATTTCTCTTATTTTGTACAAGTCCATGTCGAAGAAACAAGTGTTTTTCTGTGTCTATCTGAGCGTAGTAGAATTTTCAAGTACTTAATCCAACCCCCATTGAATGATTGGCTCCTGGCCAAACTGTTTACAAATTCTAAGAAATGGGAAAGTTTACATTTTCCCAACTGCCAAATTTCGGGATTCATGGTGAATCCCTGGGACAGACTTTCAAGGCCAAGTTTGAGTGCTGCCATAGGACTGCAGAGCTGAGGCTAGGAAAGGTGACAGATTTATGTAGGTGCAGGGCCAGTCTTCAGACACATGGGCTTGGGGGCCAGCTTCCAGGGCCCTGGGACTTCTCTTAGAACAGGGGTATCAAGCTCATTTTCACTGGGGGCAACATCAGCCTCACTTGCCTTCAAAGAGCCGAATGTCATTTTAGGACTGTGTAAATGTAACTACTCCTTAACAGTGAAGTGAGCCAGATAGAAACCAAGGTGCCTGGCCAGATAAAACTATGTGGAGGGCCGGATTTGGCCTGCGAGCCTTGTATTTGTCACTTGTGCCCTAGAACACACCTTCACACGTCACCTCCCCTGTGTAGGATCTTCACAGACTTCGGGTTGAGGAAAAGGATTAGGACGTCTGATCAGAGAGGAGCTGCAATGTTTTTCCTCTCTCGTCTTTCTCAGGATGTCAGTAAAGGGGAAAGCTTCTGGCTCCTGAGCAGCTCAAAAGAGCTGTTGCGGGTGGAATTCTCCCCTTGCTGAAATTTTTCTCCGCCCCTAGCAGGCTAAGCAAGACGGAAAGGAAAAGGTGAAAAAGATGGATGAAAGTCTTTAAGAAGACGCTTCAGTCAACCCATCCCAGAGAAGCCCTGAGATTTCTCAACTAATAAATAAGTGGCGTTACTGCCTTCAGGATTTAGAGAAAGGCTCCATGATAAAGTTATTTGGAATCCATCATCAGCTGGCGGGCTTATCCCAGGCACAGAGCACGTTGGAATGCACCTCACGGTGTTGGGGAGCTGGCAGCCTGGTTACATAACATGAGACACCAGGCTGGCCGGCCAGCCCTCAGTGTGCCCCGGGGGAGCTCTGAGGTTCTATAACTCTTTCTTGAGTCAGCCAGTCTTGACAAAGAGATGCCAGCAGCCAAGGATATGCTTGGCACAGACCTCAGGCTTCACAGTTACAAATGACATGCCTGTGGGAGTTTGTCCTCAGTCACCTCCACCAGTACTAGAGAAAAGTGAGGGGTACTCATTAGGCTCCCCCCTGCTTGAAAAAATGTTTTTGAAATTGTGGTAAACCACACATAATAAAACTTAATTCCTGTATTTTTAAGTATATAATTCAGCAGCATTAGGGACATTCACATTGTTGTGTTCACTATCACCACCATCCGTCCACAGGAATCTTTTCATCTTGCAAAGCTGAAACTGTGCCCATCAGCCTCAGCTGGTGTGGCTCAGTGGATTGCGCGCCAGCCTGCGAACCTAGGGATTGCTGGTTCGATTCCCAGTCAGGGCACTTGCCTGGTTTGTGGGACAGGTCCCCAGTTGAGGGTGCCTGACGGACAACCACACATCGATGGTTCTCTTCCTCTCTTTCTACCTCCTTTCCCCCCTCTCTAAAAATAAGTAAACAGAATCTTTAAAAGAAAGAAAGAAACTGTACCCATCAAGCAATGCTCCATTCCCCGAGTCCCCACCAACCACCATTCTACTTTCTGTCTCAGTGGATTTGACTCCTCTAAGGGCCTCATACAAATGGGATCATACACTATTTGTCTTTCTGTAACTGGCTTATTTCACTTTGTATAATGTCCTTCAGGTTCATTCTCGTTGTATCCTGTGTCAGGATTTCCTTTCTTTTTCAGGCACAACAACATTCCATTCTATGTACATACCACAGGTTTTGCATGTGTGTATCTTTTCATTTATTTTTTAAAAGTATTTTGTTTTATTATGTTTAGAGAGGAGGGAAGGGAGAGAGACATCAATGTATAGTTGCCTGCAGTTGGGGACCTGGCTGGAGACCTGGCTTGCAACCTGGGTATGTGCCCTGGCTGGGGAATCGAACCAGCAACCTTTGGGTTCGCAGGCCGGCACCTTATCCACTGTGCCACCAGCCAGGGCCTGTGTATCTTTTTAAATCTTGGCTTTAAAATTAGACAATGGATTAGCAAACCAATTAGAAGAATGAAGTTAATAATTTTTTTTAAATGTCCCCACTACCTTTAACATGCTCGGAGTGAAGAGGTGGAATTATTGGGGAAGGAGGGAGGCTTGGAGTTCCATGAGCGCACATGTACCGCGTCCTGAATAACGAGCAGGAGGACCAGGAACCTCCGGACAAGGGGCTGCTGGGAGTCCCAGTACCCCAGAAGCCGCCTCAGGGCAGCTATGCAGGAATGAAAGGCTGCAAAATAAAGATCTTGGCAGGATCAATTAACAAAAAAGCAGGACTGTCATGCCCAAAAGGCTGTTTGGGAGTGTTGGGGACATTTTAAGTGATGGAGAAACCAGAGCAGGACTCTGGTCCCATCAACCAACCAGAGCATCAGAGGCCCCTGTCTCCCTGAAAATTGCCACCTCCTTGCCACCAGCCACCTTGTGCCCCTAGCCATCTAAGTCACTGTTTCTTGTTAGGAATCCTTTCAAAGTGTATACTTATTTTTCCCCTCCTCGGAGCCTGTTTGAAGAATGTGAATGGCTCAGGGTTTTGAGTTTGTTTTTTCTCCTCTCTGGATTAGCACGACTCATGCAGTTGAATTATGCTGCCAGGAGCTATTAGTGTGGAAAGCCAGAGAATGCAGTCCTGCCCTGGACACCTCCAGGCGTGGAATTTTACTCCCGTGGTGCTTCTTAGGCTCATGGGAAAGGGAGAGGAGGTGGCCCCCTGTGGGGGTGGCCGGCTCGGCCTCTGCAGCTGGGAGCCGGAGCCAGCCCCGTAGCGTGTGGCCGGCAGAATGACGCAAAGAGGCTTGGGAATGCAGCCGGTCCCTGCAGCTGGTGCACTTGACTCTGGGCGCTGCGTTCCCAGGAACCCGCAGGACACGAAGGACCAGGAGTGATCTGCCAGATGTGGGAGCCAGCGTGAGTCACGTGGACAAGTCATTAAGAAACATTTTCTGGGTCACCTGGGCAAGGAGCTCCGGCCGCTTCCCCCGCCATCGGGGCTTGGAGGCACCCAAGTCCCCGCACCAGGATTGCCTAAGTTCACCAGCATCTGTCTGAAATTACAGCCTGGTTCTCCGAGCTGACATGGGGCAGCGCCCAGACTCTGACCGGCCCTGGCTTCTCATTTCTTAAAGAATCTCCCCACTTTGCGTAGGGGCGGGTGGAAGGGAATTACTTAATAAAAACACGCATAGAAGCTGCTGTGAGGTTTCTGAACATTTTACTGAAATCAGATGTGGGATGGTTTGTTGCAAGAAGCCCAAAATTCTGCTGACATTGCAGGCAACGAAATGCCAGGGATGGTTTGTTGCAAGAAGCCCAAAATTCTGCTAACATTGCAGTCAACGAAATGCCAGGGATCATGGTCACAAGCTGCCTTATGGTGAATAGCAGATGTATTTCTGAGAAGTTGGCCCTGGCTGGTGTGGCTTGGTTGGTTGGAGCCTCCGTTTGCGGGTTCAGTTCCCAGTCAGGGCACACAGCTGAGTAGTGGCAGGTTCGATTCCCAGTTGGGGTGCATACAGGAGGCAGCCAATTGAGGTTTCTCAAGTCTTTCGCTCTCTCTCTCCTCCCCTTCCTCCTTCTCTCTCAGCAATGAGAAAAATGTCCTCAGATTACAAAAGAAGTCTTCATTTTGGTTTTCTACTTTGCTTCAGTTTCCTCACCTGTACAGTGGTGGGGGTGATGATCACAACTGCGCCCACCTCTCAGAGTTACTGATGAGGATTAAATGAGTTCGTGTACGAAAAGCTGTGAGACCGTGTTTGGTACATAATAAATTTGTCCAGTAAACATTAGCTATTAATGTCATTGAAGGACCGTAGCGTTCAGCACTCTGAAAATGTTGGATGGACTAACAGTAAAATGCTAAGAGAATGGTTTGTGATTAGATAAACAATACTATTACCATAGTTGCACCATAGGCTTATGAATTATTCCTTAGTGCATTTCTTTGCTGCTTTCATAAAGTCATACTCAGTGTTTTAAGATGTACTTGTATTTTTTTTTTTTAGATCAGTAGACTGTTTTCAGCTCTCAGGGTTTTTAGTAAAGCACAGTCATTTCCAGGAAAAGGATTTAAATTGTAATGCAGATTTGGTTTAGGTGCATGAAAGCAGTTTTGGAGGTTAACAGTGCCAGAGACTTAAGGAGGCTGGAAAATTTAGGATTGTGAAGATTGGAGGAATAGGTAGGCCCCAGTACAAAAGCTGAAGAACGTAAAAAACCAGTCAGCCTGATTGATCAGTCTGTAGCGGCTGCTTGGAACACTGCCTGGAAGGGCATTGTGGGTGGCATTTAGGCTGTTGACCATGAGTGATGTCTGAAATAGGGTGATAGTAGCATTTGCCATTCCTAGCTTCACCTTAACCCTTTATCACAAAGAAAAGTACAGGTAGAATTAGGAGGCCCTGACAAGGAGACTGGGTCTAGTCTTGGGACTCAGGGAAGATGCCTGGGGCAGTTTGAGTGAGTTCAGTAGTGTGATGTTAGTTAGGCAAAGGCAAGAAGGTTGACACAGTCCCAAGTACAAGGTCTCCTAAGCAGGGGAGGTCATACCAGTGTGTCTGAGGCAGAAAACTAAATGACAGGAGGGCACATGCTAGGAGAGGTAACCAGTCAGTCAGTCAGTCAGGGTGTCCTTCATGGGCCAGCTTGAAGACTGGGCTTTATTCCGAGAGTAGTTGAAGGGATTTGGCTTGGCAATCATCAGAAACAGATTTGCAGTGAGGAGAAGGGAACAGGGAGGTCCAAGAATGGATTGGGGCACTCTCCTTTGGAAGATATGATAGGGTCCCACAGGGAGAGTTATCTAAGACCAGAGCTGTAGTGGTGGCGTGGACAGAAGGTAGCAGAGATGAGAGTGAGTTATTGAGAAATAAAACTGCAGGATGTGCTGGGGGGCAGCTGGCGTGCATCGAGGGCGATAGCTGCTGGATTTCCCACTTGTGCAACTGGGTGAAAGGTGGTAGGAACTGGGGGAACTCATATCGCATCATTTATTGAACTACTTCATCTCACAAGTGAGTGGTTCACAGGGCTGATAATAGAACCTTTGGTACGCTTGGTACGCTGACCCTGTCTTGAAGGGAAGAGGGGGGCACATTGTCCCGTTACATCTCATCCTGTGGGTCACAGCTTTTCAACCGTGGTATTTTCTCCACTGTTCCAAGAGTCTGTGGAACAAACAGCCTTTCCCCAAGGAATAAGAGCACTTGACCACTCTGTTGAACGAACACCAGTTGTTTTCATTTTCCTTGGTATCAGCCTGGAAGTCGAGGGCAAATGAAAGCACAGCATTGTATAGACAAAACACACACACAAAAGCTGCTGAGATTTTCCTGTCTTTTCAGGAATGTGCAGAACAGGTCTCTAAGCAGCTAAAAAGGCACAGGGGCAATGGTTGTTTTGTTGTCCCAGGAACTGGTAGACAAGTGCTCAAAACTATTGGAGAGCAAGTTTTCAACCTCTGAGGAACTGGCTGAAATCTTTCCAGAACCCACCTCTCTGAGGGGCCAAGGGAAGACCTGGGAATGATCTTAACAAAGCAGCACTAGTGATGTGGGCAATTTGAGTTGTTTTTTTTGTTTGTTTGTTTGTTTTTGTTTTTTTGGTCAGTCTAGCTCAAGGTTTGTCTATTTTTGTTGATCATTCTGAAGCACCACCTTTTAGTTTCATTGATTTTTCTCTGTTGTTTTCTAATCTCTATTTTATTAATTTCCACTCTAACCTTTATTATTTCCTTCCAGCTTGCTTATGGTTTCGTTTGCTCTTCTTCCAATGTCTTTAAGAGGAAGGTGAGGATATTGATTTGAGATTTTTCTTTAAAAATTTTTTATTTACAGCTATACATTTCTTTTTTAGGCACAGATTCAGCTACATCCCATACATTTGGTATGCTGTGCCTTAAGTTTAAGTCATCTGAAAGTATTCACTGGAGGGAGGAAGAAGAGGGTTTAGGGAAGACAAATGGTTATGGATGGAGACTTGACTTGGAGTGCTGAACACATAATACGGGCTACAGTGATGTATTACAGAATTATATAGTTGAATCCTATATAGTTTTATTAACCAATGTCACCCAATAAATGCAATAAAAAAGAAAATTACTTAATAATTTCCCTTATGATTTCTTCTTTGACCTATTGGTTACTTAAGAGTTTAATATCCACATATTGGTGAATTTGTTAAAGTTCTAATTTTTTTCTATTGTCAGAGAATATACTCTGTATGAATTCAATCCTTTTACATTTTTGGAGGCTTGCTTTATGTTCTGGCATTGGTTTGTCCTGGAGACTTCTATGTGCACTGGAGAAAATGGGTGCTGCTGTGTTGGGTGCAGTGTTCTACAGATATATTGGTCTGGTTGGTTCATAGTGGGGTTTAGTCTTCTGCCTCCTTGTCAATCTTCCACCTAGCTATTCTATCCACTCTCATAAGTGGGGAATTGAAGTCCCCAACTATTTTAATTTCATCATCGACTTCTATTAGTTCTGTTAGTTTTTGCTTTATGTATTTCAAGGCTGTGTGAGCTGCATACACGTTTATAATTGTTGCATCTTCTTGATGGTTGACCCTTTTATCATGATCAAATGTTCCCCTTTATCTCTGATAACATTTTTTGTTTGAAAGCCTACTTTGGTCTAATATTAGTATAAGCATTTCAACCTTCTTATGGCTACCATTTGCATGGTACTTTTTTTTTCACCTTTCAGCCTGTTTGTAACTTTGAGTCTCAATATTCTTATAGATAGCATATAGTTGGGTCTTTGTCTGTGTATGTTTTATAAAGCCTGATTACTTGCTTTTTAATTATCTTGCCTAATCAACTCACATTTAATATTATTGATATAGTTGGATTTACATTTTCTATTTTACTTTTTGCTTTTGGTATCTCATATTTTATGTTTCTCTACTCTCCTCTTACAGCTTTTTAAACATTAAGTGAATATTTTCTAGTATAGCATTTACATTATTATAATGATTTAAACATTTTTTAAAAAGTTACTTCTTCTGTCCTGGCTGGTGGCACAGTGGATAAGGAGCCGGCCTGGGAACCCAAAGGTCACTGGTTCAATTCCCAGCCAGGGCACATAACCAGGTTGCAAGCCAGGTCTCCAGCCAGGTCCGTGGCTGGAGGCAGGTGAAAGGCAACCATACATTGATGTTTCTCTCCCTCTCTGCCTCTCTCCCTACCCTGTCTCTAAAAATAATAAATAAATAAATAAATAAATAAATAAATAAATAAAAGCTACTTCTTCGTACTTGCTCTTAGACTTACCATATACATCATAATATCAGAATCTATTTCATACTTATACTAAATTCTAGTGAGATACAGGAACTTGAATTCTACATAGGCCTACTCAAACTTTCCCTTTTTGTTCAGGTATTATTATGCATACGAGTATTACGCCTTTGTACGTTATAAACCCAACAATACATTGTCATAATTGTCTCTGAGACTGTTAACCTTAAAACCTAGCAG
This sequence comes from Noctilio leporinus, assembly GCA_004026585.1. Lineage (NCBI taxonomy): Eukaryota > Metazoa > Chordata > Mammalia > Chiroptera > Noctilionidae > Noctilio > Noctilio leporinus. The sequence goes on along the minus strand of PVIW01005542.1, from coordinate 51,245 downwards.
GAGCCACCGAGCTGTCTGTGGTTGTCCACCTGCCTGATGGCTTGGTTTTTCCCTGAAAAGAGACAGAGCAGAGGTTCACAGCTGGCAGCAGTGCACAGATACCTGACTCCCAGCGGCAAGACTAAAGGCTACAACTGTGCTGAAATATAGTAAAAACTGGGCTGCTACCATCCCCTAAGGCTACAGCTCTAAAGTCAGAGCATAAGTCCCTGGCTGGTGGCACAGTGGATAAGGCATCGGCCTGTGAACCCAAAGGTTGTTGGTTCGATTCCCAGCCAGGGCAGGTAACCAGGTTGCAAGCCAGGTCCATAGCTGAAGGCAGGTGAAAGGCAACCGTAATTGATGTTTCTCTCCCTCTCTGCCTCCCTTTCCCTCTCTCTAAAAATTAAATAAATAAATAAAGTCAGAGCATAGGAGAGAATTTTAATGGCCTTGATCGCTTTGGCAAGATGGTGTTGTTTTGCTTTGTTCCTACCCTCCTATGACTGTAAATTATGCTCTGTTGTGCTCTTGTTTAATCTTGGTTCTGATTGTAAAACTGCTACATGCTCATTGAGGCTATTGAGGGAATTCAGGAAAAAACAGATATTTCATAACCCAGAGATAGAAGTACTTGTAGTATTTTGGAGAGTCTGTTCTGTTCTCTGAATGTGTATATGTCTATAAGTACATATAAGATTTAAATGGCATTTGAGTTTGGATCGAAGCCTAAGAGTAATATAATAGTCATGTTCCCATCTGTTTATCTTGCTTCTGATTACAGCTTTGCCTTTATCACCTAAGATTTAATGGGTAGTGTTCCTGTTGCTAATTTCTGTTAATTGTTTGTAACTGTAGCTTTGATTTCCACTGCGACCAAAAGATTACCAACAAAGTTCTCTTAGATTTCCAAGTGTTGGGCCCTGGCTAGTGGCACAGTGGCTAAGGCGCTGGCCTGCAAACCCAAAAGTCACTGGTTTTATTTCCAGCCAGGGCACATAACCAGGTCTCCAGCCAGGTCTGTAGCTGGAGGCAGGTGAAAGGCAACCACACATTGATGCTTCTCTCCCTTTCTTCCTCCCTCCCAGCCTTTCTCTCTGAAAATAATGCATTTAAAAAAAAAAAGATTTCCAAGTGTTGGGATTTTGATTTAGACTTTTGGTGTTTTGGGAGGCGAGAGGAGTGACAATGAGTCCTGTGTGGTTTCTTCTTGGAATTTATTTAGATGTCTTATTGTGGTTTACTATATGATTAATTTTTATGTGTTCCATGAGTCCATAAAAAAGAAAATACAGCGCCTATTATCATAAGTTAAATCACTTTATTTGTTCTTCTCTCTTAAATCATTATCAGTCTTTTATATGGTGATCATTTGTGTGTCATTTAGTTTTAGTTCTGTCCCTTATAAGCAAAATGTCACTGGGCTTTATTATTCAACCCAATGTGAAAGTTATTTCCTGTTAATAAGGAAGTGTAACTTACACTTATTATTATAACTAATAGTGTGATCCTATTCATCATATTTTATTTTTACCATTTTCTATAACATCTGCTGTTTTGCATGCACTCTATCTTCTCCAGCCATTGGAAAATTCACATCCTATTTTTAAATCATCTTGTAGTTAGTTACCTTTAGATTTTGCAAAAGCATTCTCAGCCGTTGCCTTTTCTGATTACCAAAGTCAAGGTAATCAGTACTTACAGCAGTACTTTTGCCTCCCCTCTCCTTCCTCTTTTATGTTTATTTTATTTTAGTTTATTAAGAGTTTATTTATTTTTAGAGAGAGGAAGAGGGAGGGAGGAAGAAAGGGAGGGAAGCATGAATGTGTGGTTGCCTTTCACTTGCCTCCAGTTGGGGACCTGTCTGGAGACCTGGCTTGCTACCGGGATGTGTCTGTCCTGACTAGGAATCGAACCCGTGACACTTAGGTTCACAGGCCAGTGCTCAATCCACTGAGCCACACCAGCCAAGTCTATTTTATGTCTTTTAAGGCCACATCTACCTACTAGTTTAATGATTTGTCACATTCAGAATATTAATTCTTTTTTTTTTTTGCATTGTATGTTTAAAATTAACATTTTAAAATCAATATTAAGTCATATTTACAAGGATCATTTTTTAAAAAGATTTTATTTGTTATTTTTAGAGAAAGGGGAAGGGAGAGAGATAGAGAGGGAGAGAGACATCCATGTGTGGTTGGTTACCTTTCACCTGGCTGGAGACTTGGCCCACAAGCTGGTTATGTGCCCTGACTAGGAATTGAACCAGTGACCTTTGAGTTCGTAGGCCAGTGACTTATCCCCTGTGCCACCAGCCAGGGCATACCACGATTATTTAGACATAACTGTTTTGCTGTACGTTACTAGGTCTACCCTATCTTGAGCTCTTACCTTGATGCCTTCTTAGACACCTGGAGGAGGTCCTCAGGTACTGTTTTCGAGAACACCTGTACGGGGTGTATTTGAGCCTTTGTGGGTGTTGACCTTTCACCCTGATGGCAGTTTGGCCATATGTGAGGTTTAGGAGTAACTTTTCCTCTCTAGATTAATTTGCTGGTGGTTTCTACCCAGCAACACTAGCTCTCACCTCTTAATCTAAGTTGCACCGGAGCTTTCTTGTCCAGTTGTTGGCTTTCTGTCTTAACTCCACCTCGGAAGCCCCTTCCCTGCTCATGGGCACTGGTCCAGCCTCTCTCCTGTTCTGTTCCTGGCTCTCCCTTCTCCCTCAGGTGGTCATGCTTGAGAGGAGACACTGTGCGAGGTGGATTAGAATTAGTGGCGCTGAAAGTTCGCTTTATTGTGGGCAAGTGTGTAAGTCATGTTTACCTGGCTTGCACCAGCTGGAAAAATTTCAGTATATTTTCATATGAAGCGAAAGTGCTGAAGAAAAAGAGAAGCAAGAAAAGGTGAAGTAAGACGTCACACAAATGTTCAGCTTAGAGGTGACTGACAATCTGTAGGAGCTTGTCTCCTTGTGGGGCTTAAGATGTTGTTTATTTTTGCTGAATCACTGCACTAATCATGGATTTCCGTTTTGTGGAAGAAGATGTAGCCCTCACAGGCTGAGAAAGCAGTGGTTTTAAAAAATATTTTCTTGACTTTTAGAACAAAAGTTTACAAATCCTGAAAAATACGTATTCTCACACAAACTGAAAAACTTCCCATTTAAATAATTTATTTGCTATTTAAGTGATAAACTGGGAACAGGACTGGCCTATTACTAGTGTCTTATACTGATTACTGATAATAAAAATTCAATTAAACTAAGCCCCCTCTGAATACTTAGTATGTATGATGTACTGGATGGTAAGAAAAATTTTTTAAAATTATTATTCAGCACTTGGGAGCTAATTAAATTATATCCATGGAAAGGGATATATACAATTATTAGTAATTTTTGAAGACTACTTAAGGATATGGGAAATGCTGACAATATATTCACTTAGAAAAAACATGTTAGAAAATGATATTCAGTGTAATTTCCAATTATCCAAAAAAAAGAAAAAGAAAATAAGTGAAAGACTAAAATGTATATGTACCTAAATGTTACTTTCGTTTATTTCTGGATGATTTTTAAAAATGAACAAACAACAAAACCCTTTACATATTCTAATTTTTCTGTAATGAAAATGATTTGATTTCGTAACCAGATGATAGTATGTTTTTTGTTTTTGTTTTTAAGGGCAGGATTATAGGGAATAGGCACATTTACCTCCACCTCAGGGGTCTATTCTGACCTCTCAGAAAAGCAGGGAACAGGAGCTAGGACTGGAAGGGAGAGCAACATATTAATAGATGAAAGCCCAGGAAGAGTGACCCATGTGCCGTGCAGAAGAGCCCTGCTGAGAAAATGTGTGCAGTTGACTGGGTGTATGTGCAGCAAATGAACTGAGCCTGTGGCCGGTGGAACAGGTGGTCAGCAAGCCAGGGCTGAGCTGGGAGAGCATGGAAAACTTCGATAAGGAGTTCAGGTTTGCTCTGTACATGGGAGAATCGTTGCAGGTGTTAGATTTTGGGTGAGAATGAGATCCAGTCGATCTGTGTCCTAGACAAGTGGTCCTGGGAGGAGCCCTGAGTAGGGCGAATGCAAGGCAGGGAAACCCGGAGGAGGTGTGCTTCTGGTTTCTTCTTTCTGTTTCTTTGGCTGAACTTTCTCAGTTGTCTTTTCAGGTTTTTCTTTCCTCCTCTCCCCCTAAATTGTTGGGGGTTTTGACTATAGCTACACAGACCTTTGGGACACTGTCAGTTTCCATCCAGAGCACCAGCCTCCATCCCTTCCCTGGGCCCCAAACCAGTATGTATTTATTATGTCCCCAACCTTTTCCCTCACTCCTCAGCCTAAAGAGGCTTCTTTCTTCCAAACTCTAGTCTGTGTGCGCGTAGACTTCATACTTCCAGTAACCTGAGCCACAAACTTCGGAGTGCTCACTAAACATACAAAAGGACAAACGTTGGATGAGTCTTACGTACATGAGGCACCTAGCATATGCAAATTCATGAAAACAGAAAGAGAAATAGTGGTTACCAGGGGCTGAGGGGGCCGGATTGGGGGGCATGCTAGTGTTTAATGGGATCAGCGTTTCTATTTGGGAAGATGAAAAAGTCCTGGTGATGGTTGCACCACATTATGACAGTAGTTAATGTCACTGATCGTACACTGAAAAATGGTTACGATAGTAAATTTTATGTTATCTATATTTTACCACAATTTTAAAATAAAAAGAAAATATTAAACCTGTTTGACTTGGTTTGAACCAGTTTCTCCTGACAAATTAATGGTGGAGCCCTCTGATCAAAAGGATAAAAAAATGTTTAAAAGTGTAGCATGCGCCCTGGCTGGTGACTCAATGGAAAGGTGCCGGCCGACCTGTGAACTCAAAGGTCGCTGGTTTGATTCCCAGCCAGGGCACATAACCAGGTTGTGGGCCAGGTCTCCAGCCAGGTCTGTAGCTGGAGGCAGATGAAAGGCAACCATACATTGATGTCTCTCTGCCTCTCTCCCTTCCCCTTTCTCTAAAAATAATAAATAAAATCTTTAAAAAATAACAGAAAATGAAATAGTGGTTGGGCTTCCCTTGAGGGGAATTATAAATAGTCTTCTCCAAGCTGACTTAATGGCATTATTTCTATTGGAGAGTATCTTTTTAAATTATATTTTATTGATTACATTATAGTAGTTGCCCTGATGTCCACTGGGTGTTGTGGGCCAGGGGTTTCCCAGGTGGTTCATGCCAGGGTCAGCCCCCACCTGTGTTCTTCCTGGGCCACCCTGCCTGAGCTATGGAGCAATCTGAGATGCTACTGTGCATTCCCAGGTGAAGCCCAGCTGTGAATCTAGGCCGGCTACTGCTAGTGCCGGGCCTGGGGCTCACTGAGGCCACTGCTGCTTCTCTGAGAGGATTTGGGAAGTTGTGAAGGCAACACCAGCCAATTATATGGAAAAGCAGCCTGGGTGGGCTTATAAGTTGGGCGGGGCAGAGTCCCTGGGGGTCTCCAAGGCAGATCAGACAGTGTTAGCCCGTTGATGGAGTCTCAGATATGGCACCAGCCTGCACTGTGGCTCTGTGAGGGGAGGGTTTAGAAAAGGGACACGGCCTCTGCTCATCTTGATACCAAATGCCTCAGTTTCTTTCTTTCTTTTTTTTTTTTTAAATTTCCAGTTGTAAATCTTTATTGGATGCATAACAAAAAATGGGCATCAACCATCATCTCAAGAAGACATTTCAAGTATTTGGTTATTGTAGAATTATAAACATACAAATTTATTTTAACAATTGCATTTACCCAGATTGAAGATCTTTGTTTTTCCTTCAGCCATTTAACACAAAGGTAAAGAAAGCCCTTACATATTTTCTTAGAGAATAGTGTCCCTTGAGAGTGAATAGTCTAGGTGGCACTTAACAAGATACACAGTTGTTGCTAAAAGGTTTATCCTTAATGGTAGTCCTGGAGCAGGGCCAAATGCCTCAGTTTCATAGTGGCAGTACGCCACTGGTGCATTTCAAGTGCTACCCCAGTGCTGGAGTGAGTCCGAGTAGGTGAGTGTGTATGGGGGTTAAGAGGAACTGCTTGGGGCTCCAGCAATTTCTTCTGCTGACTCAATCCCTACTGGTTTTTGCAGCCAAAAGTTGTGGGGACTTACCGTCCTGGCACTGGAACCCTGGGCTGGGGGGTCCGGTATTGGGCTGGACTCTCACTCCCGAGAGATCCCTCCCGAATTTTTATCAATGACCCGTGGGTGAGGGACCAGCCCCTTGAGTGACTAAGCTAATCCTACAAGCCTGGGTGGGTGTGGTTTCTTTAACTCCATAGTTGTCAGGCTTCCATTCAACTTGATTTCTGATGGTTCTGAGTGATGGTTATTCTATATTTTAGTTGTAATTTTGATGCGGTTGTGCGAGGAGGTGAACCACCTTGTCTGCCTCCCCCACCATCTTGCACGGAACTTGGGAAAGTGTGTTTAGAGCTTTAAGGCACATTAGCCTGAAGAGGAAACTCTAGAACACAGTTCCCTCAAACTGGAGACAGATGTACTTGAACAAGTCATTACGGTCTGCTCGCTTTGTGCAGAAGTTTGCAGATTATTTTGAAAAGACATGAGGTTCTGCCTTCTTTGGGTAACATGCAGGCTCTGGCCACTGTGGCCAATCTAGAGGAGTTGAAGCTCAACACCAGGAACTGGGGGAGAGAAGAAGAGGGGAAATGGGCAGTCTCAGACGTTGTATTTGTCCCTCCTTCCTCCAGTCCAGGGTCCAAGACCAGTCTGGGCCTGTGGCAGGGGAGAGGCTCAACCCGTGTGAAGGCGTCATGTCGTTCACCCACCTGCGGATCTGGGAGTCGCAGCCATACAAGCTCTCTCTGCCGCTCTGTTGCTGACCCCTGCGTCCTGTGATGGCCCAGTTGACATGCCTGCTCTTTCCTTCCCTCCTTGGGCCCCCTTCTGTGAACACTCCTGCCTGCTGGATGCCAAGGCTTTTGCTTTGGTTGCCTTTCTGAGTTTCTGTTGCGGAAGCCAGTCTAATGCCCCATGTCCTGGACAAGTAGCTCATGAGGGCATCTTTGGTAGGAGCACAGCTTGTGTGGTCCTGGGTCCCTTCCTGATTCTGTCTATCCCCCTTGTCAGGAACTGGGATCCTGCCCTCAAATTTCAGCATGGGATCTTTTCCATGGTAGCTTATTTCTTTACTTGAAAAGTACATGCTTATGAAAACTGCAAATCTTACAGAAGTACATTTCCCATAATCCTCTTAGATAAGTGCTATTAACAATTGACTGTACAGTATAGTTTTTGGTCTTTTTTCCTCTACCCATATACTGGGACGGGCGTGTGCATTGTACTGAGCCTCCTGCAGTACCTGCTGGTTTTCAGCTTTCTTTCTCCTACCTAACTAAGCCCCTACCTCTTTCCCTTTTGGCAAGCAGAGCTCTGTTTCATGATTTAATAGCTATGTTGTATTTGATTATTTGGATGTACCTTGAATATCTTACCGGTCCCCATTGATGGATAACTGGAGTTTTTCCAGCTTTTTGCCATTGCGTATAATCAAGTCATGAATAATTATAAGCCTATAAATCTTTGCACAATTGCAAAAGAGTTTCTCTAGGATAAATTCCTAGGTAGAGTAGCTAGGTCAAATGGTATGAACATTTTACATTTTAATAGACAAAATCAACTTTTTTTTTTTTAAAGATTAAAAATTTTTTTAAATTTTATGTAAAAAATTTTTAAATTATTTTTCAGAGAGACATGGGGGAAGGGAGAGAGGCAGAGAGGGAGAGAGATATCAATGTATGGTTGCCTTTCACCTGCCTCCAGCTACAGGCCTGGTTGGAGACCTGACTTGCAACCAGGTTACATGTCCTGGCTGGGAATCGAACCAGCAACCTTTAGCTTGCAGGCCGGCACCTTATCCACTGTGCCACCAGCCAGGGCAACAAAATCAGCTTCTTAAAGATGATAACCAAATTATCTTTGTAAAGGGTTTGACCTCTTCTTTCCCACCACAGCGTGGTTAAGGGTCTGTTCCCTCCACCTCAGTAACAGTGGGCTAGCCTTTATAATCTGTCCTAATCTTTATGGGTACAATGTTTTCATTTGCACTAAAAATATTTCATTTACCGCCTTCCCCTTGCAAAACCCTGGAGTGATGCTGACTACTTGAGGTTGAACATCAGTAAACTGGCCATTTATATTACTTTAAATTCTTGCCCAGGTTTCTATTAATTATGCACTTTTATTCCTGACTTCTGTGTTCTACCTGCCAGGATGGGAACCACCCCCACCTCTCAACACCCAACCCCCCCCCCCATTCCCTGCCTTAAGATCCTCCCATGCCAAAAACTCTACCCCCAAGCTGAAAGCTGACGTCCAGCCCAGACTCACACTGGGAAAGACCCAAGTTGCCTCCCAGCTGCTCCACGCAGTTTGACCTTAGATTACTTTTTTTTTTTTTTAAAAGATTTATTTATTTATTTATTTATTATTTTTTAGAGAGATGGGCAGGTAGGGAGAAAGAAAGAGCAAGAAGCATCAACACATGGTTGCCTTTCACCTGCCTTCAGCTGAAGACCTGGCTTGCAACCTGGTTATGTGCCCTCACTGGGGAATCTAACCCAGTGACCTTTGTGTTTACAGGCCGGCGCCTTATCCACTGAGCCATCAGCCAGGGGTGATGACTTTTTAAACCTCTCTATGTCTTAGTGTCCTCACTTGGAAACTGAGATGGTAATTTTGCCTACAACATAGGGGTGCCTTCTGAATTTAATGAGATAATTTTTCTATAAAGCACATAGTCCTTGCCTCTTACAGTGTAAATGTTCAGTGAGCACCCTTGTTATTGTTGCTGTAAGTTGTACTGTTTTCCAGCTTATGCTTTCTGACCATTATCAATCTTGTGATGGTGAAGGGTACGGGGGAAATCATTGAAAGTGGAGCAATGCTAAAACATTTATAGTGTTCTTATATCTTCTCCATTCCCATAATTGTCCTGGGACTCAGACATTAACGGCGTGGCTTGCCTCTTACAGAACTCCTTTCAGTAGTATTATTCTGCTGTCTCTCCATTCTCTCTCTTTATTGCAACTGAGTTACATGTAATCAGAGATTACAACATAAGGCTTAATGTAGCTCACTGATTTCTTATGTCTATACAGAATATTGTGAATTTTGTTGCTTTTCAATTTGAGTCAATTCAAATTTAAAAGTTTAGGACATTCATGTAAAAATGTAGATTTCCAGCTTTTCTTGAGCAATAGGAAATGATGACCCAGTACTTCCTAGAGCTGGGTCGCCGCGGCCCCCTCTCAACAGGACATGCACTTTCCATGTTTTGGTGGCCCCCTGCATTTCTCCCTCCCCCTCTTCCCGTCCTCCCCACCCTGTGCAGCTGGATGTTGTTTGTAATTCCTCATCACACTTTGCCTTGTTCCCTTTGTGGCTGAGGAATACATCTTGGTACCCATGTCTCTACTGGAAGTGGGAAACTAAGACAAAACTATTAAACTGAGCTTATTTCTATGTATTAGGTAAGTGAAGGGTGTTTTCATGTTTTTACTTTGCCAGGGAGGTGTGTGTGTTCATTTGACCACGTGGCATCATTTATGGACCCGGCCTGCCAAGCCCCCCCTGGAGGCAATGGAGATGTGACTGTGGTCTGAATTGGTTTTCACAGGTTGTCTCTAGGGGGCGCTCCAGGGTCCTCCGGTGGTTCTCAACGTTAACCTGGACCCTTTAAACAACACAGAGGCCTGGGTATTAGTGTGTTCTGTTTCCTGCCTCTCTCCTCCCCCAAAGAGGAAGAGAATCTTCGTACATGGGAAATGTGTATTGCACTTGTGTCTCAAGACATCATCGGTCTTCCTTGGCGAACTGCCGCTTAGGATGCCTACGTTTCCCCATAAAACTGAGGGTTGTGGGTCCTGGGGTTCTCGGGCTTTGGGGGGCTCCCTAGGAAGGCCAGGTGGGCGATGACCAGCCCAGGCCTAGGTATCAGGGAGGAAAGAAGCGCTTTTATTCTTTCCCTTCTTGGGTTCTTTCCTTTGGACTGCCCATCCTTCCATCTCACGCTAGTAAGACATGGAAGGCTTGGACACATGAAAGGGGTGGCCCCTGAGTCCCAGAATGTCTCTTCCTGAGTAGTAGGGACCGCAAGGTCTAGGTGGCGGAGGTCAGCTCATCAGGGCTTGTGATCCACGATGATGTTGAGGCCAGAGCTCCAGCTAAAGTGAGTGTTGTCCCGTGAGACCAGCCTCTTAGCCATTCCCCCCATCGTGTGGCTCAGCACGGCCAGTTGAGGACCTGGCTGCAGATCCCACCCTCAGATCTCAGCATCACAGTTCTGACTTCTCCCTGCTCCCCGCAAGTACACTCTGCCTGATCACTCCATCCTGTCCCAGGCAGCCTGGACTTCCTTTCCGAATATTTACATTTTATCATCATTCTTTGTTTATGTCTGTTCTATCTTCCACTCTTTGTTTATTTGTCTTTTTCCCTTACCAGAATCTAAGCTCCTGATTCCAGGGATTGTACTTTACCATTTTAATATCCTTGGTGCCAGGACATAATTGGTATCCAATAAATATCTTCTAATGGATTTAATTTTTAAAACACTTATTGACTCAATTCCCAGTCAGGGCACATACCTGGGTTGCAGGCCAGGTCTCCAGCCCAATCCCCAGCTGGAGGCAGGTGAAAGGCAACCATACACTGATGCTTCTCTCCCTTTCTTCCTCCCTCTCTTCTTCTCCTCTCTAAAAAATAATAAATAAAATCTGTTAAAAAATGTATTGACTCTTGTCATATTAAAAACTTTCCTAGGTGCAGCGGGAACACAAAAAAGACTCTAAACTGTGCATGTTCTGAGGAAGGTAATGGCCACTTGAGATAAGCTCAATCATTCATTCAATTATTTAATGTTAATATTGTATTATCTTAACACTAAAGATATCTAGATGTGTACCCCATTTTCAGGTGGCTTCCAGTCTAGTAGAGGAGACAAATAAAGTGATATAAAATTCACACAACAGCCCTGGCTGGTGGCACAGTGGATAAGGCACCAGTCTGCGAACCCAAAGGTCACTGGTTAGATTCCCAGCCAGGGCACATACCCAGGTCTCCAGCCAGGTCCGTAGCTGGAGGCAGGTGAAAAGCAACATACACTGATGTCTCTCTCCCTTCCCCTGTCTCTAAAATTAATGAGTAAAATCTTTTTTAAAAAATGCACACAACATAATGTGACAAGTACAATGACACAATTTCTAACAATTGTTAAAAATACATAGTAAAAGAAAAATAGCTCAAACAGTCAGGAAGAAAGATCAGAAAGCAGCGCATGACATGGTAGTTGTCCAGTGGAAGCTCGGGTTTCCTAGGGGGTCACTGAGGGGACATTAAGGAGGGTCCTGTAGCTCCTGGTGCTTATCAGTACAGCAAAGGCCCAGAAAAGGTCTCTGCTAACACACTGGTCTAACTCTATTTGCCCTAGTGTTTCCCAAACTTGACTATAGAGTTTTTTTCCTCCCTGTGCTGAACAGGACAGTATATGGATCTCTCACTCCTTAAAGCCAATGTGGGAATTGCTGGTGTAGATCACATCTGTAATTAGATAGTTGCTAGCCCTCAACATTTTCGGGGTCTTTTTGAGAACTTAACGGTGGGGAAAGGGATTGTGCACAACTCACGTATTCCTTGAAAGCCCCGTCCAGGACGCCTTTCCTTGAAAGAGAAAGGAGAAGGTAAATCAGGTGGGAGGGGTGTGCGTGGGCAGAGACAAAAGAAGCTGGAAAAGACGGCCCTTGTTCAGTGCCATTTAGTTTGTGAGAGAGGGGACCATGGTGGGGTCAGAGGAGGCCAGCCTGGCAAGTGCTTGGCAAAGAATGAACAGTCCTGTGAAGGTCAAGGTGCGAGGCTGAAGATGACTGCTCACAGGAGCTGGAGTTACAGCGGGATTACAGACAGAAACAGCCAAGTCACAGAGCTATAACTTCAACATGTCAAAACCTGTGCTATTAGTAGGTTGAAATGCCTTTATTACCCAACCAGTGCTGAGTCTCCCAACTGAAAATTCATTTTAAGAATTGATTTTGCCATCTAACTGGGCATCCTGCCTTGAACGGTTAAAAATCATATTGGTCTGCCTTCTAATTTTAGAAGGAATCAGGCTGACCTGCATTGCGCTGTTGCTAACTGGAGCGCGTTACCTGGGTGACTAGATTTACAATATGTCAGTATGCAAATACCATCTGCCCGAGAGGAGGAAGGAAGAAAGGCCTCCCTCCTGGGAGGGGGGGTGTCAGCAGTTCTGGAAATGTCTTCCTCAGGGGATGGGGTGGAGGGGAGAGAGGAGAAAGGAAAGCCAGGGAAGATGTGATTTTTCACTTGTAGAGCCTTTTCCTCACTCTGTTCCTACAAAGGAGTTGGGGGCTTGCCCTATGGGCAGCCCTGTACGGTACCATTAGGGAGAGACAGGTGAGGGTCAGGTTGTACATTTCTTCCGGAGGAGTGAGGAGAAAGGGTAGCATATGTCGCTTCAGGGTAGGGCAAAAACACTCAGATGCAGATTGTTGAGTAGTTGGTGAGTATGCATAGCCCTGGCCTTCCACAGTGTCATGAGGAACCCAGTTTCCAACTGATCAGGGTACATGCGCTAGTCCAGGAGCCCGCTGCCTTTATCAGGTGAGCCCTGGGGAATGAAGGTGGACAGCTCATCTCATCTTCAGGCTGAGGGGTGAGTGGCAGGGATGTCCCCCCGTAGAGTGTTGGGAAACATTCAAATCCAAAGGCGGGGAATAGCTCACCTTAGCTGTTGGCTAAGGACTGGCTCCCACCCATGCATTTTGTGAGTTCAAATGGAATGGACTCAGCAATGTTAATTTTTGCTTTTACATCTCACGGATTCGTTTGGGTGGGTGTCCTGCCTTTCATGGCTGTGTGTCGGAATTTGTGTGGGAGAAATCTTTTCCAGGAGTGGAGCTCAGAATCTTGGGCTCTTGGCTTCTAATTTTGTCACCCTGATAACTTCCCCTGTGACCTTGCCTCTCCTTGCTCTCCTTTAGCACAGCTGTTTCCTACCTTTAAAAAAGAAAACAAAAATAATCTCCTAACATCACCCTAAAACTGTCAGCATTCAAGAGAAAAGAAAGTCACTTTACTCACCAGGGTACTTTTCACTCAGCCTTATGAATAAATAACCTTCTTATTTGGATGTCAAGCAAGGTGCTAAGGAGATTAATGCCAGAGACGGGAGAGGGTAGACCGGAGCTCAACTCCATGGGTTCAAATCCCAGCTCTCCTGCCGTCTAGCTGGGTGGTCTGGGGTAAGTTAGCCGCTCTGTGCATCGGTCAGTTTCTTCCCTTGTGAAATAGGGATCGTACTACCACCAACCTTGCAGGGTTGTTGTGAGGATCAAGCAAGGGTCAGTGCTTTGCAACCTGGCTGACCCTAACCATGTTAGCATTGTGCGGCAGCTTTTATTATCATCTCTGATGCACATCTTCAGGGGTCCTGGGCAGTACCGAAGTGGTTGCTGCGAGCCAGTGAACGTCCTGGATTTGTTTGCTGGATGTGATTTCCCTCTTCCTTCTTGCCAAGCCTGTGCCTGTTCACACGCTAGTGAAGCCCCGGTTTCCACAGAGCACCGTCCTGGGCACCTGTAGCCCACGTTGCTCCCCTACTCCTAAGCCCTTGCACACTTTCCTCCTGTGCCCTCATTAGTGCATTTGAAGATGCTCTCTTGGCTTGTGATTGTCACATCAAGTTTAGCTCTTTGTTGCCCCTGCAGAGTAATGAAAAGAGGCCACGTGGCTGGAGAGTTGCCCATGATATCTGTTCTTTGGATGCTTCCCAAGTATGAAGTACAGTGGCATGAGTAGGCAAGGCCACACTTGTCCCTTAGCTTACTCTTTGTTTTGAAGTCACTTGGTTGACCTTGTTTCTACAAGTAGCTTTCAACTGTTAAAAGTACGTATGAGACCATATTGATAGAAATGTAAAATGAGGCAACTGGACTCCCTCAAAAGGATAAATGTAGTTGTCATAGGACCCAGCAATTCCACCCCTGGGTGTTGACCCAAGAGAAATGAAAACATATGCCCACACAGAGACTCATACCTGTCTGTTCATAGCAGTGTAATTCATAATTGCACAAAAGTTGGAGACAACCTAAGTGTCTATCAGATGGTGAATGAGTGAACAAAATGTGGTACAGGCATGCAGTAGAACATTATTAGCTAATAAAAAAGGGAGGAAATACTAACACATGCTACAATATGGATGAATTTTAAAAACATTATACTACTTGAAAGAAGTCAGTTACAAAAGGCTACATATTGGATGATTCCATTTATATAAAATGTCCAGAATAGGCCAATCTGTAGAGACAGAAAGTAGATTTGTGGCGGTCAGGGTCTGGGAGGAGGGAATACTGGAAACTTGAATGCTGATGGGTGTGGAGCTTCCTTTGGGGATGACAGTGTTCTGGGATTAGATAGTGATGACAGAGAGGGAGAGAGACATCAATGCACGGTTGCCTTTCACCTGCTACCAGTTACGGACCTGGCTGGAGACCTGGCTTGCAACCTGGTTACGTGCCCTGGCTGGGAATCGAACCAGTGACCTTGGGGTTCACAGACCAGCGCCTTATCCACTGTGCCACCAGCCACTGCTTAAAAGTAGGAGGAACTACTTGTCTACTGCAGAGTTTAAATTCCTTTCCAAGATTACTTTTTTCAAGAGCAGCTGTCACTGAAAATAGATGAGAAGTGACTTCTTCCACAGGAAAGACATGAAATATGCAAATTACCAAGGATGGCTTTTTCACCCCAAATCTTTGCATGTAAGTTATACACATAAGCAAATTCTGCAAGACTTTGCTGCCTTCTACATTGTGATTCTACAATTTGCTACATTCTTGGCTGGGCCACCAAAATAATACTGAATGAAGCTTCTGTAACAACTCGAAGTGCCCTTTCAGACCCTGCCCCTGCCCACCCCTACCCCGGCTTCCTGAGGGAATAATTCGTAGCTGCATTTCTGTGGTGTCCTGTGGAGCGACTTAACTGGTTGTAAATGTGTTGGGGCCTTGTTGACTTAAAGGGGTTTATTGCTTTGAGTTAATTTTATGTTTGCAACCAGAGCACTTCCAACGGACCTTCTCCAACCCCCTGAAAAATAACCATTTCAAGTCATCGGTCTTTTATCAGAAGGGTTCTCTGATCACCATCTCTGGTTTAAATGAACAGTAGGGTTGAATTCTCTCTCAGGGCTGTCTCAGTACTTACTTGGAAGAAGGGTTTGAAATGCTCCTGCACCCCCTAACATGAACTTTACAAGAACGTGAGATCTAAGAAAGAACCTAGACTTAACTTGAAAGCATCCTGTGATCCCTTCACACTCATTAGAATGGCTTTTAGTTATTGTTTTTTGCTGGAAAATAACAAGTGTTGGCAAGGATGTGGAGATACTGGAATCCTGCGCATTGCTGCTGGGCGTATGAAATGATCCTTAAAAACATAAACATAGACTCACCATATGAATTCCACATCTAGGTATCAACTCAGAATTGAAAGCAGGGACCCAAGTACTTGTACAGCAAGGTTCATAACAGCATTATTCACAATAATAACCAAGGGGTAGTTGCAACCTAAATATCCATGAGCAAATCAATGGGAAAACAAAATGTGCTACATACCCATACAACATGGATGGACCTTGAAAACATTATGCTACTAAGTGAGATAAGTTAGTTGCAAAAAGAAGATCACATTGTGCGATTCCATTTACACGAGGCATCTAGAAGAGACAAATTCAGAGAGACAGAGTAAACCAGAGGTTACTAGGACGTTGGAGGATATGAGGCATTGTTGTGTAATGGGTATAGTGTTTCTGCCAAATGAGGAAAACATTTGGAAATGGATGTTGGTGATGGGTGCACCATATGAATGTGCTTAACGCCACTGAGTTGTAGCTTTCATAATGGTTAAAATAGTAAATTTAATGTATATTTCACAACAGTAAAAAACGAGGGAAAAATTCTGTGAGGAGCAACACTTTCTGTTGCTTATTTTGTCTGTTACATACTTGTTTCTCCCAACTCCTGGAAAACGTGGTAAATTATACATGGTGGTGTTGCCTAGGGGGACTTGTTCCCGTTCCCACTTCGGAAGCTATGAGGGTACACGGAGTGATAGGAGGCCCACCAGCTGTTGACATGGGGAGGACAGGGCCACCACTCAGCCTTCAAAAAGCACCAGTTCATAGAATCTCTCTCCAGGCCATTCGAATAGGTTCAGAATGCAACAAGAGCTCAAAAGATCGGTTTTTAAATGTAGCAATTTCTGGAACTGTACCCAATTAACTCTGTTCTTGCCTGTCTTCATTAACTGTCTCCGGAGAGCAGCGGTTGACAACTACATGCCTTTCTCAATCAGTTACTGCTTTTCTATCCCCCTTTTTCTCTAAGCCAAGGGAAAAACACCCTTAGGCTGCCATTGCTTAGGAAAATGTCACCTTCCCTATGACCAGCCGCATAGCAGTACAGGCTGCCCGTGGGCTGAAGGCACCGTGCCACCCACAGGAAACCTGGCGCCTTACCTCCTCACTAGGGTGAAGAAAGATGCAGCTTTGTGGAACTCTCAGCACTGCCTGGTGATCAGCAGAACCCCAAACCACTTGGGGCACCATGTAGCACTTGAGTAAGCAAAGAGGTTCTGTGACCTTCCACTATTACTGCGATCTTGTTATTCTAGGCGTAAAGTGGCTTGAATAACTCTTTGAAAACATTCAGAATTCCCATTGTTTGATTACACGGAAGGAGCAAGTGCTTCTCTCTGCATTGTTTGCCTTTCTGGTCTCCCTGGGGCCTCAAAGACACTAAAACTAATTGCTGTGATTCAGGCAAGTATATCTCGGCTTTTATCCAGCACCAGGGTGTCCCTTGACGCTACCAGTCATTTTCTTAAAGGCTCAGTAGGTGCCCGAGGCTTCCCAAACAGGGGCTTCTCTCCTTCTGGAAAGACCCTGATACCTCCATAGTGGATAGGCCTCTCTCTTGGGCACACACCATTGACTGTGAGGTCAAGGTCAAGGTTAAGGATGTGCATTGACAGGGGCAGATGGCAAGAAGATGCTGCAGGATACACTTCCTAGGAAAGCTCTGTCTCAATTGTGTCCTTTGTCATCTTGTGATGGGCTGTGGGTTTATATTCTATAGTAAACAACAGCATTGATTGCTACTTAAAGGCCAGACCTGTCATCAGACCTCCCCATTTCCTTGGGTTGTGCTCAATGACACGCTTCTTGTCAAATGACTCAATGACTCTGATGTTAGCCTCTAGTTCCTGCAGCCCATAGCCTGATGTCTGCCAGGTGGAACTCTCAGGAAGCCCTACCCTTCGCTAGACCAGGTCTTTCCTGTCCACAGCTCTTTCTCCAATATTTCCAGGTCCTGGCACACAACACATTTTTGTTGAATGCACAGGACCATCCAGAACCAAGACTGTCCCCACAACCAATTGCATGGAGAAATCCCTATTTGCCACAGGGACCAACGACCTTTGAGGTATTAGGTTGAGTTCTTGTGGTTTCTATCTTTACCTTTTCATGGTGCTCACTAATGGCTAATATACGCCACTTGTTGTTCATAAATAGAAGGGAGGACACCGCCTACTTCAGCCCATGCCTACATGTGCCGCATGCAATCATGTTGGCTTTTCAGTTGGGGCATCAGATGAGTCCTCAGGACTAAATACCACCCGCAAGGGTGAGCCAGTGTTGGAAGAAGCAGGTATCATGCACTCTTACTTTTCATGTACTACAAAGGGTATCGGTGCCCTCCGGCATTTGGTCGAGTACATTCTGCTCTTAGATGGCGAGAACGCTGGGAACGATTTTGCACAGTCTCGTGGCAGCCGGCCTGCAAATGGGGCGCAGAGCTGTGCTGGCACCTGCATGGAGCTTACCCTGAGCCCTGCCCTTGGCGTCCAGTGGCTCTAGTTCCGTTCAGCCCCAATCTCAGGACTGGTGAAGCATCAGTGTATGGTGCTGTTTATATGAGATTGTTACAAAAGGAGAAATCTTTTTTGAATTAAATGTCGGTAACCCAGCTCCTTCTTAAGTCTCTTTATCAGCTTTCTCGTCCCTGAACCCAGGCATTACGTAAACAAGACACCTCAGAGGGCTGCGTATAGAAATCCAGGAGAAAAGATAAAAGTGGGATGATGCACTGATAGCCTGAAATGTGGGCTGCGTTTTTGTATTTTCTTTGTGCGATCGGATATTGGTTTTCGTGGTTTATTGACCTGGCAGGGAGAGATCTGACGAAACACCGGAGAACTTTCCACCTTTTTTTTTTTAAACCTCCCGGTCTGCCTGGGAAAATCAGGACATTGAATCAAAGAGCCAGAAAGACTGAGGGGTTAGCCAGGCAGCTCCTTGCAGAACCCAAATCGGATCCAGCCCTTGTAGGTAAAGATACACACTGCCTTCCCAACGGAGAAAAGAATTGGAATGATGTCTTGTTCCCAGGCAGATCCCCAGGCTGGGGAGGCAGGTGGGAGGGGCAAGCCGTGAGATGTGACAGTCAGGTTCAGAAAGGAGCTGGTGTTCTCATTACCCTCTGTTAATTTGGCAGAATCACAGTGCGTTTGTATTCAATTAATCACTCCTTCCCTTATGTCAGGGCCTTTGTCTGCAGCATGTCACCGCCAGCACCGCGTTGCTGAGGTGCATGAGCCCTGTGAGTTCTCCAGAATGCTGATGTTGAAGACATTTAAGTGTAGGGCACAGAGTGTCAGACAGTGGCCCTGGCACGGTAGGAACCGGGGCGTCCTAGGCAGCGTGGTCTCTGAGGGAGGTCGGAAACCAGCCACCTTCTAATCAGCTTTCAAACCCAAGAGCCATTGAGGATAAAAGTCCCTATCCTTTAAAAAAAAAAATTTCTGTAATCATAAAACTAAAATCATGGTTGATGGCCACCTTGACGAAGTGGGTGAGCCACACTCACTGAAAAGCAACATGTTTCCCAGGCTTTAAAACAGTTTGTGATTAAAATACACATCACATAAAACTGAGCACTGGAAACTTTTTTTTTTTTTCTTTAAGATTTTATTTCATTGTTTTTAGAAAGAGGGGAAGGGAGAGAGGCAGAGAGGGAGAGAGACATCAATGTATGGTTGCTTTTCACCTGCCTCCAGCCACAGACCTGGCTGGAGACCTGGCCCACAACCTTGTTATGTGCCCTGGCTGGGGAATCGAACCTGCAACCTTTGGGTTCGCAGGCTGGTGCTTTATCCACTGTGCTACCAGCCAGGGCTGGAAACGTTTTTTAACTGTACAGTTCAGTGGCATTGAAATCATTTGTGCTGCACAAGCATCACCACCATCAACTCTATAGACTGTTTTCATCATCCCCAACTGAAAATCTGTACCCATTAAACACCAGTCCCCCAAAGACCTGGCAGAGTCCCAATTCCACTTCCTGTCTCCATGAATTCGACTATGCTAGCGACCTCCTATAAGGGGAAGTTCCCAGGTGTTTTAGAAGATTTTGGCAAATGTTTGTGCTGACTTCCATCTAATACAGTTTTCACAGAAGGAAAGCCAGACGGGCGGGTTTCCCTTGGTTTCCGCATCGTGCAGATGTGTGGAGGGGCCTGTTGTCTTACCCTGTATAGAAATGGACCTTCCAGGAAAATGAGCGAAGCCTCTTCCCGTCCCAGTCGGACGTGTTCCCCGGCTGAAGGAGCAGTTGTTCCAGGGGTCCGTGTGCCGTTTTATATTTTATGTAGCATTTTAATTTCTCTGGTTTTGCCTCTCTTGATTCTCACCATGTCCTGCGAAGTGTTTTGCTGGTCCCGTTTTAATGACAAGCAACTGTGGCTCGGATAAGTAAATTGTGTAAGGTTACCGAACTAATCAAAGGTAGAATCAGGACTTTCGCCCCACGTTTTCCATTTTAAAGCCCCAGGGCTTTCCACCGTCGCGTGCTGTGAACAATTATCACCTCTCTGGAGGGCCAGGTAACCGCCAGTCCTTTCCAAATTTATCCCTAATTACCAGGGCTCCACCCCACTAGCTTAGAAACACATGGAAAGCTCAGGCTTGGTTGTGTCGCCTGACCAGCCCGCCCCTGAAGTCTGGGTGTAGCGTAACGGCCTGACTCTCCATGGCCTGACTCTCCATGCCCGCGGGATTGTATGAGAGTCCGGACCAGCATCTTTCAATAGAAATAAGTGAGCCGCAAATGGGGACCACATACATAATTTTATTTATTTATTTTTAGAGAGAGGGGAAGGGAGGGAAGAGAAGGAGAGAAACATCAGTGTGTGGCTGCCTCACACACGCTCCCAACTGGGGACCTTGCCCGCAATCAAGGATGTGCCCTGACTGGGAATCGAACCGGTGACCCTTTGATTCACAAGCCAGTGCTCAGTCCACTGAGCCACACCAGCCATACATACATAATTTAAAATTTTCTATTAGCCACATTTAAAAACAGTAAAAAAAAAAAACAAAACATACATGTTATTTTAAGACTCTACTTTGTGGTCAGTACAGTATATCCAAAATTCTATAGTTTTAATATGTAGTCAATATAAAAATTATTAAGAAGCTCTTTTACTTCTTGCGGGGGAGGCTGTTATTAAGTCATTAATAACATGTACATTTTATACATAGAGCACACTGAAATCAGATGCTAAATTTTTCATTAGAGGCACTGGCTCTGAAGTTAGATTTTATAAAGTTTCCAGTTGAAAAAGTAGATTTAGCCCTGGCTGGTGGCACAGTGGATAAGGCTCTGGCCTGCAAGCCTGAAGGTCGCTGGTTTGATTCCCAGCCAGGGTACATAACCAGGTTGCAGGCCAGGTCTCTGGCTAGGCCCTTAGCTGGAGGCAGGTGGAACAGAACCATGCATTGATGTCTCTGTCCGTCTCTGCCTCTCTCCCTTCCCCTCCCTCTAAAAATAATAAATAAAATCCTTAAAAAAATAAAGAGGGGGGAAAAAAAAGAGAAAAAGTAGATATACATATCTGAACATAAATAATAGTTTTCTAATAGATGAATTGAGTGTCAGTTTTTATATTTAAATTAATTAAAGAAAATATAAAACTCAGGGCTCCTCCTCTCTCCCCCCCATAGCACGGGCAAATTTCAAATGCTCGCTAACCCCATATGTCAAGTGGCCACCATCCTGGGCAACGCCGGGCTCAGGGAACAGCTAGGGTTGCCTCAGACTGGTCGCAGTACCATTGAACTTGAATGGTGCTCAGCGAACATTTTCTATAAAGCCAGGCGGTGATATTTTTTACTTTTCAGGCCACACAGTCTTCGTTGTAGCTGGTCAGCTCTGTTGTTGTGTAGTGAAAGTAGCCACAGCATGAATGAGCTATGGCGCGTTCTCATAAAACGTTACTTAAAAAAAAGCAGGTAGCAAGTCACGTAGCTTGTGGACTGCTAGACTGGAACATTTTCCCTGGTGCCTTAACTGCAGTGGGATTACAGAAAACAGCAGGCCCCAGCCTCTATCGTTCTGAGATGAGAGTGTTAAAATCTGCTCGCTCTCTCTCTCTCTCTCTCTCTCTCTCGCCCCCTGTGTATAATTACAACTAGGGCACCCTTTGGCATGAAGACTGCAACGCACCTGAATTCTACATGATGCCCTATCTTTCAGACGCTTCTCCAGCAGGCTCCTTGCCCTTCACCGTGCCTTGAGGTCTATGTATTGAGAGCGGAGAAAGCTGGAAGAAAGAGTTTATAAACACATGCATTAATGGTGCTGTGAATAATGTGGAGAACTCCCAAGAATAACCAACCTGTGTTACCCTCTACTCTTTCCTTTATCCACAGAGACAGGGGAAGACAGGCAGGGTTCACACACATGTCACAGGTGGAAAAATAGATGGCGGAGGATGGGGTGTCTTCCATGATAATTGGGGTATATGACATCCATGCATTTTGGTGGTCAAGGCCTGCCCTCCTGTCCTTGTCAGAGATGCTATTGCAGAGCAGGGGTCCCACTTTTCATGTCATGAAGTCTGGAATTGGGACTAATGGAGGAAAAGAAAGGGGACAGACTCGGGAAGACACGGGGGTTGGTTGGAAGGAATCTGAGTGACTGCCCCGTGGTTCTTTGGGGTGGGGAACAGAGGAGGCTGGCTTCAGATATCCCTGAGGCTCACAGTTGTGGGAATCAATCAAGTAAGCATCAGCCTTAGGAGTTCTGTTGAGCCTGAAACTTCGGGTCCTCTAGACCTGGCGAGGGTCATGTTCATGGTGTTATTGGTGCTCCGTTAATAAGTCTTTACCATACTCGGGAGTTTCGGCCTTTTCAGAAACTAGGGGTGGAGGCTGAACTGTATTAAGTTGATTGGGCCCAGTCCGGTTGTGTGCGGACTGACCGAAATCACTCTGCCTTCTCTCAACCTCTGCAGCGCTGCGTGCCGCTGGGAAACGCTGCATCCCCGTGATGCTCTTTGACTGCGGAGATAATGACTTGGGGGAGCTATTCTGAGGAAGGCTCACGGGGAGGCCCAGCCCTGCAGCGCGGAGCTGTCTCTAACCGTGATTGCCTGTAATGATGATTATCCAAACTCTGGAATTATAACAATAGCTTTTACAAAGTTAGAGCATAATTGCTCAGCCATTTCATACGGGAGCACAGCTTAAACAACTTTGATCTTTCAGATGATATCAGACTGTTGTTGTTCATCTTCTGGAACGGCGGGGTTCAAAGGCAGCGGCTCTGAAAGATCCCCCCACCTCCTTAATCACAGTGAGGCTTTGATTTGTGGAAGCAGTTCACCTGTTAGAGAAATAAGGGCTGAGGCTGGGTGGAGAAGAAAGAGTACAGACCTGTGGTGTTAAATCTGAGCTCTGCCACCTAGAAGCCTCAGGGCACAGGGAGAGTCCCTGACCTCTTTGAGGTTCACCTCCCTCCTCTGAAAATACTTGTCTGCACAAGTCGTTGCATTAGGACTGAACATAACGCGCCTAACTTACGGGCCATCAATTAAGCTATATTCTGTCACCGTCATCATTATCATCAATTCTGTTACCGATTCTCTGGCTTCCAAGTCGTCAAAGAGTCCTAAGTCTTTGGATTTGGCAGAATTCATTTGACACTGAGTTCGTTTGGAGTTGGTGATCAGGGACGTGCTATTTTCACTAAATTAGGGATGGGAACTTTGCAAGAAATGAGCATTGAAGAGGAACAGGCCACCTGAAGATGGAACAGTTTGGCCTGGGTACCTTCTTACACTGAGTCCTAATTAATGCCTCTCGCTGTTCCTCACTCAGTGGGCTCAGCATTCAGTGTGCCTTTGAGTGAGATTCCCCCCTCCCCTCCCCCCTCCCCAGAGCCTAAATGTAAAAGGGTTGGAATGGCCCAGGATTCAACATTTTTAGGACAGTGTCTGGTGATGTTGAGGCAGATGGTTCATAAACTGCTTGTCTGGCCTTCTCCCCCTGACAGAAATGCACGTGTCTGTGAGTCAGCTTGTGGTTTATAAAAACAACAAAACCTTTGCTTCTGGATGGCCCTGCGCCGATGGCCCTAACCAGCCACGCAGCCCTAGTTCGCTTGGGAAGGAAAGAAAGTGGCCGCCTCAGAGCCCTTGACCATCTCAGCGCCTGGGCTTGCATGTCCTGCCACCTCTGCAGTGTCACCTACGTTCCTGCCTCCAGCGTCTGGCGGGGGCCCCCAGGCTGATGCTGTCTTAGTGAGCTCAGGCTGATGTCTGCCCTGCCCTGGCTCATCCCGGAGCTCCTGGAATGATCGATGAAGCCAGGCCTCCGCTGAGCACCCGGTAACCAGCTGCTTGCCGCCTGGGTCCTCTTCCTCCTCCTTGGAGCAGGAATCGCTGGGCCGGGGGACAGCCAGGGCTGACTCACGTCTGGCCCAGGGCTGTTCTGCGTCATGCACCATCCTTGATCCCATAGAGTTTCCATATGTGAGTGGGTTGGAGCTGCTGAAGACCACCAGTGACCGTCATGCCCTTTCTGCCAAATCAACGGGCGCGAAAGCCTTTGAGAGAATTTTGCTTGAGGGGTAACTGCTTCAGAAGTGGAGTCAACCCACAAAATCATTTATTTTGAGATGAAAATGATATAACGTAACATGAATCATTGTAAAGTCAATTCAATGGCATCTAGCATATAGCCGTGTTGTGCAATCATCGGCTCTATCCAGATCCAAAACACTCTCTCACCCGGCAGGGGAACCCCATCCCACACCCACTGTGTTAGTTTGCTAGGACTTCTGTGACAAAGCACCGAAGACTGGTGGCTTCAACCACCAGAGTCTCATGGTCTCACAGCTGTGGATGCTGTAAGTTCAAGATCAAGGTGGCAGCTGGTGGAGTTGGTTCCTTTTGAAGTCTGGGAGGGCAGGATCTGTTCCAGGCACATCCTTGCCTGGCAGGTAGCTGTCTTCTCTCTGCCTTGATTCGCCTCATCTTCTTTCTGTGCGTGTCTGTGTTCAGTTCACCTCTTTGGAGAAGGACACAAGCCCTGTTGGATCAGTGCTTTACTCTCATGTCCTCATTCTAACTTGATTCCCTCTGTAAAGATCCTCTCCCCAAATAAGGACACATTGAACATAGGAATTTCGGGAAATAATTCGACTTACAACACCCATGAAGCAGCGGTGTATCAGTTCCTTATTCCTTTTTATGGCTGAGAAATATTCCACTGTAGGTAAGCACTTATTTTTTGAACACCGGGTACAGAGCAGCTGCCAGTGGAGTCCCACCCCTGCTCCCAGGCAGTTGAGTGTTCTACCTACAGGAGCATGGGCCTTTCTGCGGAAGGAGGACCGTTGCCCTCGAAGGTATATTGCAGGTATATTGCACAGCTCTTAATCTGTAAGCTTTTTTCTTCCTGTCTCCCTGAAAGAATGTTCATCTTTGTGAGCAAAAGTAAGGGTGAGGACTAAGGGGAAACCAGGTTGTGTTTCTTATTCCATAAGTGTTTTTATATTTATATTATTTTTAGAAAGAAAAGCAGGGAAAGCGAGAGAGACAGAGATCAATTGTTGTTCCATTTATTGGTCGATTTTTGTATGTGCCCTGACCAGGGATTGAACCCGCAACCTTGGTGGAACAGGATGGTGCTCTAGCCAACTTAGCTACCTAGTCAGGGCTCCTGGAAATTGTTTTAAAAATAGACTTTATCTTTGATTTTTCTCTTTCCTCTTCCTGCTCTTATCCTCAGAATTCTCCCTCCTCCCAAGCATACCTATACTCATGTTAAAAATATTTTAATAGAAGAAGGTAAGGGGGGATAAATGGTGACTGAAGGAGACTTGACTTTGGGTGGTGAACACATGCTACAGTATACAGATGATCTGTTACAGAATTGTACAGTGGAATCCTATATAGTTTTATTAACCAAAGTCACCCCAATAAATTCAATCAATTAAAAAAAAAGATTTTATTATTTTTAGAGAGAGGGGAAGGGGGAGAGGCAGAGAGGGAGCGAAACATCAATGTGTGGTTGCCTTTCACCTGCCTCCAGCCACGGATCTGGCTGGAGACCTGGCTTGCAACCTGGTTATGTGCCCTGACTGGGGAATCGAACCAGTGACCTTTGGGTTCACAGGCTGGTGCCTTGTTCACTATGCCTCCAGCCAGGTCAATCGGTTTTTAAAAAGACATTTTAAATAGCAGTCATCCTAGGGAGGGGTGTGGTGTAGACAGGGAGCACTGCCGACTGAGAAGACCCAGCAGGCCACTGCTCTCATTGTCATGGTTACTGGGCCTTGTCCCTCTGGCTGGCCTCAGACCAGGGCCTTTCAGATTTTCCTCACACTCCCCTCCCCGTACCTGCCTCGGAGTGATGAGTGTGTCCTCTCAGCTTTGAAATCAGTTGTACATTTCATCTGCTCCCTTGATTTAAAATCTCTTTCTTGTATGCATGTAGACAGGAGCCCTGCATCCTTGCTGGCCTGAACTCTTTGGGGGGAACAACCCAGAACTGTCACTTCTTGCTGCAGACACAGGGCCCTTTCCCCAATTCTGTCCCAGGGGCCTTGGTAATGATGACATGGAATCTGTGGGAAGAACCGTAGCAGGATGGCATTGTTCTGCCTCTGGGCCCTTCCCCCCTGCCTCGCTATCTCTTTTTTTTCCCTCCATCAAATGAGTGTTGCCACCCTGGAAGTCCACTGGGTGAAGAAGTGCCTGCCGGCCTCAGGGTTGCAGAGAGGCGGGAAGGAGAGTGGAATGACTTGAAAATGGAAATAGGACAGAAATGGTGCACATTCTATGTTAGAACATATTATCATTTTCATGCAAACACAAGTCACTTCTGGGCCCCTGGGTTGGAAGGCTCCCCACTGTTAATGGAGTTGGATAAAGGATAGCTAAAGATGCTGTAGATTTTCTTCATTGTGGGCCAGCCCTTAGAATACAGGTTTCACTCTGATGGGGCCTGAGCATCTGGAGTTTTTAAAAGCTTCCTGGTGATTCTAATGTCCAGCCACCTTTGAGAACGGGTGTCCTAGGGGGGCAGAAGCCTCCAGGAGATTTTGAACACTTTGTAAGAGGTGATGGAAGACGCAGGTGACATCTAATCCTCTTGTGCCCTGCAATTCAGTTAATTAGGCAAAAGAAGGGACAGAAAGAACACACACAGGCCTCTGTTTTGCTGAGAAAAATAGGATGTTAGCTCCACTTAACCCTGTAGGGCCAGATGGGAGGGGAGACTCCCATGTTCTCACCTCCCTGCTGTTCCCTGAGGGTTGATGGGGCGCCAGACCCAAGGTGATTGCCAAGGTGATGCGGAATGTTCACAGGAACATGTCGTTTCGACATTCCGCTCACAGTGCGCCGTCCTGGCTCCTGAGGAAAAGGAGCATCAGGCTCGAGTGTCTGCCGTCCTTGCCGAGCAGAACGCTGACGGTAGCTGTTGGCGGCACCATTGACGCCCGGAGTCGGGGAGGGGGCTGTTTCCAAAGGCAAGTGGTTGCGCTGACCTGTGTGCCTGTGTTTTGCAGTACAAGATAGGACAGCTGTACATGATCAGCAAGCACAGCCACGAGCAGAGCGACCGCGGGGAAGGGGTGGAGGTCGTCCAGAATGAGCCCTTCGAGGACCCTCACCACGGCAACGGGCAGTTCACCGAGAAGCGCGTGTACCTCAGCAGGTAAGCGGGGGCAGCTGGCGCCACAGCCCTGGGCTCACTCAACACCCAGGGGCCCCTCCCACCCTCCGGACCCACCAACCTGGTAGCTTCCCCTGCATCTCTGCAAACTAGCCCTCAACCACGTCTCGTGGGAAGGAGCTTTCTTTTCTCTTAGCTTCCCCAGCCTTGAGCGACAGGTTGAGATGAAACTGACCTTGAGGCGTGAAGGACTTTGTCTTCTCCTCTGGTTTGGGGTCAGCAGCAGGGGAAGCTGGCCTGCCTGCCAGGTGTAGAGAAGGTTGATGGGGGCAGTGCGCCACTGGGGCCTTGACTTGCGAAATTTTCCACCTTCTGCCAGGTGGCCACTCAGGTGTCTGCAAAGGGAATTGACCTGTGACCAAAGTGTAGCATGCCGTGCTAAGGGGGTTTTCACTCCTCAGGTGGGAAGCACTTTCCCAAGATGGGGGTTGTCACCTGTCCTTTGGGAGGGTCGAGGTTTGAGGGTGGCAAAGCAGCACTAGTCAGAGCGACCCATCTTTGCTTTGCAAAAATACATTCTTTCCCCTCTCGGCTATTTTCTTATCCCGAGTGACATACTTGATAATCGCTGCTTTTTTGATCTCCTTCCCATTCTACATGGCCACTTCAGCCCATTTCCTTCCTGTTACCTTTTTGCTGGGTCAGAAATTTGTAGTCACATGCCACATGGAATATCTTTTATTGGAAGTCAACTCTAGTGAACCAGTCAGTGTATGAGCAGCCTGGTGTTTGCTACATCCGTGAATTCTCTATCCCCCCGGTGAGGCACCTCCAGTTGGCCCATGTGTGATTGATTATTCAGAAAGCATTTCCAACAGAATAGCTGGACAGTGTCGCCAGTTTGTCCCCTGGCCCATTCTCGGTGCCTCCACCGTGGTCAGATGTTTCTGAGTTGAGCCATGTTTGCATCCCACCATTCTCACATGGCCTCCAACCTTTGGCAGGCTGAAGCAGACTCTTCCTCTCTGATGGGGAGTTTGGGTCCTGTCACTAGGATGTGTGGAAACCTCTCAGACCAGTGTCCTGACTTTGAAGGCCTTGGGATGATTAAACCAACATGTTTTAACCTGCCCAGGAATGCAGTGTCTGGAAATTCCTGAGTGAGGATGAAATGCAAATGAGATCAATCCCATTCATCCACTTCTCAGAGTTTGGAACCAGTTCAGCCTACAGCCAGCTGTGATAGGTGGCTTCCTTATAGACAGGGTTTCCAACATGCTGCTTGGGCTTGTTAGTGAGGGTGATATAATTCAAATACTGACCATCTCTATGCGGATCACCTCTGTAGAGCACAGAACAGTGGGGGACATGGAAGAAAACAAGTACAGGCCTACAGGAACTTTCATTTCTTGGTATTTGGTTGCATTTCCCCATGTTACTGCTTGGGGAATGTTCTCTACTTCCCAAATTCAAGAAAAATTTTAGAAAACTTTTTAACTTTCACCAAAACAGAATAAGAAGTATCCACCTTCTGTCTGTCATGTTTTGTTTTCTCTATCAAAGTATGTGATATTTATTTTAAAGGAGAATAAACATTAATAAGAAGGAAACTTGTTATAAATAGAGTATCTGGATTTCCAGGAATAGGAACTGAGAAGATTAATGTGGACCTTCCCCTCACCTCATATGACAAACACAGGATGAAATATAACAACAATATAAAATAGAGTTCCAAACAAAGAAAGGGAAATCCTTAGGTTCAAGAAATAAAGAGGAACTCAAACCAGAATGGAAAGCAGGTGAGCTAATGCTAAGGAAACCAGAGGCTCTCTGACATTTAGGGGGTGCCACACCCACAGAGGACAAGATATATGGCGTTGGCCTGTAAAACTTGGGAGGTGGAACAGAGAATCATGCATAAAAATCATTTCTGACAATAAATGAAGAGAGAGGTTACAGAGGTGCACTTTGAAAGAACTACTAAAGGATGTACTTGAAGTAAAAGGAAATTGAACCCAAAAAGGAAGAAGGGGGATCATCTAGAAATAATGGTAAACAAGAAGTTGGTGAACATCTGGGCAAATCTGAATGCGCATAGAATATTTTTTAAATATTACTAATGAGTAATTGTGGTATATTCATGCAATGTTGAATAATAGACAGTAATAGCAGAGATGAGAGGATAGCAGTTACAGTAAACGATACTCTGAAAGGGTAGTAATTATAGTAGAAAACATTCTAAGTTGCTAATATTGTTTAGGAAGAGATGTTGATTAAATTCTTTAAAGTGAGTGTGCATATTCCAAATGTAAAGGCAGCCGGTAAAGGAGAGGTTGCACAGTGTGTAACTTCCCAGAGAAAACTTGATCAATACAAGAGAAGTCAGAGGGAGAACAAAGAGAATCCTATAAAAAGCAAGATAGAGAGCAAAAGTTTTTTTAAAGATTTTATTTATTATTTTTAGAGAGGGGGGAAGGCAGAAAGGCAGAGAAGGAGAGAGAGATCAATGTATGGTTGCTTTTCACCTGCCTCCAGCTATGGACCTGGCTGGAGACCTGGCTTGCAACCTGGTTATGTTGCCCTGGCTGGGAATCAAACCAGCAACCTTTGGGTTTGCAGGCTGGTGCCTTATCCACTGTGCCACCAGCCAGGGCCTGAAAGCAAATTTTGATGGTAAGATAAAATGCACCAATGGTCCCAATAAAGGTATGTGAGTTAAATCCTGTACCTCTGCCTAGACCAAAAAATGTAGGGCAGCACGGACAAAATCGTAAGTCGCCCAATGTTAGAGTGGGAGATCAGGGTTTTTTGTTTTTTTCCCCCAATTTATTTATTTTCAAGAGAGGGGAAAGGAGGGAGAAAGACAGGGAGAGCAACATGGATGTGAGAAGGAAATATCCATTAGTTGCCTCATACACACCCCAACTAGAGACCAGACTTGCTACCCAGGCCTGTGCCGTGACTGGGAATTGAACCGGTGACCTCTCTCTTTGTAGGACAATGCCCAACCAACTGAACCACACAGGTAACAGGGCCAACATAGTGTCAGTTTAAGGAACCTGGAGATCAAGTAGATAATTCAGCAAGCCCAAAGAAAATGTAAACAACAAAATAACCAGCTTTATCTAGTAGACAAATCCTAACACACGCTGGAACCAATATGCTTTTCAAACACACATGAAAATGTACAAAACCTGACTATCAACCAGGCCAGAAATCAATCTCAACAAATACCAGGAGATTAATATCATGTAAGTCCTGTTGACTGATGACAAAAAGAAATTGGTATACAACAAAGATAATGGGATTTTTTTCGTAAACATTCCTAAATAATTCGTGAGTTGAAAATGTCAGATAAACCCACCTTCCAAGCCACCTTTGCAGCCAGAAGTGGCCAGATGACCTAGTTCCAGCCAATGAGATACAAGATTTTTCATTCCAGCATTCAAGAGAAGCATCATCATCTTCTAAAGGGGAAGAAATGGATGGTGGCCACCAGAAAGGGTAGTGCTTAGCATATAAACCTAGATAAGAAAATCTTACATAAAACATTAGCAAAGCAAATACCTTAGAGTATAATAATAATAACTCATGACTTGATCAAATTTATCCTTGACTGTTGACATCAATATGAGAATTTAACAAATTGTTGGGTACAAAAATTTACGTACAAAAATCACTAGCAGTATTATGCACCAGGAAAAATAAATGGAAAATAGAATTTTTTAAAATTCCATTTACAATAGAAAAAGAAACTTCAAAGATACCCAGTGATAAATCCATAAGATACACAAACTGTTTTTGGAGAAAAATTTTAAAAACCTAGTAAATGGTAGTATTCATGGATGGGAAATGCTATGTTATAAAATCAGCATCAATTCCCAAATCAATTATAAACTTAATGCAAATCTGATTAAAATGGCAACAGGGCTGTTTTTTAAATAGAATTTGAAAATATAATTCTATACCCTGGCTAGCATGGCTCAGTGGATTGCATGCCGGCCTGCGAACCAAAGGATCACTGGTTTGATTCCCAGTCAAGGCACATTCCCAGGTTGCAGGCCAGATCACCAGCCAGGTCCCCAGCTGGAGGCATGCAAATGGCAACCATACATTGATGTGTCTCCCCCCCAACCCTGTCCCCAACAATAATGAACAAATCTTTAAATTTATTTATTTATTTACTCTAAAATTCCTAATTAACCACAGCTTTTATAAAGAGCCTTGCCATCTGATGGGGTAAATGCCTCCTACTTACTCTACTACTTTAAAATTGTTCATGTGATTTAGGATTAAAAACCCAAGTGAAGCCCTGGCTGGTGACTTAGTGGATAAGGCACCAGCCTGTGAACCCAAAGGTCACTGGTTCCATTCCCAGCCAGGGCACATAACCAGGTTGCAAGCCAGGTCTCCAGCCAGGTCTGTGGCTAGAGGCAGGTGAAAAGCAACCATACATTGATGTCTCTCTTCCTCTCGGCTTCTCTCCCTTCCCCTCTCTTGAAAAAATAATAAATAAAATCTTTAAAAAAAGAAAAAACACCCAAGTGACATTCCAAATGACAGAAGAAACCAAGAACGTTGAACGTGAACAATGGATAAACCTGGGTTATGGTGTAGTCAGGGGAGGAGCCAGGCTTATGGAGTCTGTAAGACCCCTGAGGACCAGCCAGACAAAGACCAGGGGGAATGCCAGGAGGAAGCTTTGGGCTCCATTGAAGGAAGAAATCTCAGTCTGCAAGTGACCTGAGAGCGCAGTAGGGCCTCTTATGGTCAATTTCTCCATCACTGGGGGCGATTGACCAGCAGCAGGACACCCAGACTTGAGGCTGTCCGTGAACAGACTCCAACATCAACTAGGTGGTTACACTGGAGAACCTCTCAGATCCTTTTCAACCTGAATTTTCTGTGCTCCCAGTATGTTTCAGATGCTATCATGGCTCTCCTCCAACGTACATGAATGAGTGACCAGTGAGGCACAGGAAAACAAAGTACTTGTAGTTCTCTGTACAGATGTAAACTACATCCACCATTTTATAATTTATAAGTTCTTGGGGTATTTGGGAGAATAAGAGCACATATCTTAGAAGCAGGGAGATCGGTAAGAAAGACAAAAATTATACGTGACATAACTTTAGAACAACAGGTAATTCTATCATCATAAAAGAACAGCAAACCCATTACTGTGGAGTTAGAACCTAAAGGTAACCCACCTCAAGTTGACCCCTGTCCTAAAACCACAGGCTCTGGGACTGTTCTGGGAAGCTGCTTCATAATTGTTCTTGTTAAATGGGTATTTATTTTAAACCCATTGCAGTTGTGCCACAAATTGTTCGGGTATCAAAGGGGATCCTGTGATAAATTAGACATGTGTCTTGCTTCCTGATCAAAGTAGGGTCCTAGGCTGACTGGTTCCAGTATTTCTGAGCCCCTCCATTCTTCTCGTGGTTGGGGTCATGAAGGAAAACTTGGCTTGCGGACCCCTTAAGGGCCTGACAGATTAACAGAAGAAAAGAAATTTTCAGGTACACGAGAGCACAGAACAATGCGACTCAAATGGGTGGTTAGCATTTGGAACTTGTATCTCATTTTAATAGGGGAAGAGGCAGGGGAGAAAAGACACTTAGGGAAAAACAAGTTACTTTTACGAAAAGTAAATATGGCCTTAGGAGACACGATATTTTTTCTGACAGTATCTTTTTAGGGGATTTCTTACCCTGATGTTTACTTCTGGTCCCTGGCGATCGGGGTCAACCTTCTGTGGTTGTGAAACTGGCAGAAAGGGATCTCTGACTGTTGTTCTTTGAGGAGGCTCTGCTTTTAGGCAGATAAGGGGAACTCAGAAAAAGCAGTTGTTGGTTCTCAGTTGTCCTTAGCTCTAAATAATCCTTAGGCCACTGTGGCACATTGAGGCCACCAGGAAGTGGGCTCTGAGAGGCTGACCGGTGGTAGCTGAGATGCCACAGTGCCTATTTGATAGTTTACGCAGAGAAATAGCATTGTCCCGTGGACCCGAAGTCGTGTGCTGGCAAAATAAGCCAAATCTTTTTTTTATCTTGGATATATTTATTATCCAAAGCAACTATTAGAGGTACTGGATATACTCAAAGCCTAGGTAGTCAGGACCTACTCTTTGAGTCTGTCTTGAGCAGAAGGAAAATTTCATGGGAGGATGTTAGTGACTGGGGGCCTGACAGTCATTGGGTAGAAGCTGAGAATGGGCAGTGCCAAGGGTCCAAGAGCCGAAAAGATGAGAACCATCTTTGAAGTAGAATCAGACTATTATGTCTTGCTATTGCCCCCATGGCTGCCATGAGCAGGTCCACATTGTCCCTTCTTTTTTTTTTATTTTAAATCACTGTTCCAAAATTCCAAACTAAATCATCCCTGAGTGGGAAGAGGAACTTCCGACTGGTTTTCAAGCATGGCACCATTTTACATTCCCGCTGGCAACTTACGAGGGTTCTGATTTGTCTGCATGATCACCAGTGCTTGTTATTGTCTGTCTTCTTGGTTGTAGCCACCCTAGTGGGTGTGGAGTGATACCTCATGGTCTTGATGGGCATGTGTTTTCCTGATGTCTGGGAGTGTTGAGCATCATCGGTCATTTGTATGTCTTCTTTGGAGAAATGCCTGTTGAAGTGCTTTGCTTCTTTTTCAGTTCGGTATAATGTCTTCTATGAGTGCCATTTATCCTGTTACTGGTTGTTCCGATCTCCTAGGGATGATGGACTTGCTCTATCCTCTGGCACTTCCTGCAACGTCTGCTACACTGCTGGGCGCACAATACATGTTGGCAGTTGTCTAATTAATGCGGGACATTGCATTAGTGCTGGCACATTAGTACATTTGGTGGTGCCCTTTGATCCGGTTTAGTTAACCAAATAAGTGGTATTTCTTGGCTTGTCTTCAAAAAGCCCAGTTTCAGCTGCCATCCAGAGAAAGGAGGCAAGATACTCATCAAAATCTGGACTAGATTCTAAATCAGACCTGCAGCCCAGAATCATATGGTGGGGGGAGGGTGGCGGCTTTTCTTTCATCCCCTTTTATTTTCACTTCGTTTCTTGGACTTTGCCAGTCCCTTCTCATCGAATCCCGGGAGGA
This sequence comes from Noctilio leporinus, assembly GCA_004026585.1. Lineage (NCBI taxonomy): Eukaryota > Metazoa > Chordata > Mammalia > Chiroptera > Noctilionidae > Noctilio > Noctilio leporinus. The sequence goes on along the minus strand of PVIW01005542.1, from coordinate 17,070 downwards.
GACGAAACCAGGAGGTCGGGGTGGGGGTGGGGGTGCCTTGGAGAACGATGGAGCCTATTTTTAGTCTTGTTTTTCAGCCCCGAAGTGTCATGTTCTTTCCCGCCACGGCTGCTGGATTAATTAGGCTCCGCCGGCAGCTGCCAGTCAGGGAGGGATGCCAGCTTCTAACCGTGTTGTCGCCCGATGCCCGCATCGATTTGCACAGAGTACGTTTCCCCTGCTCCGTGGCTCCTGCCTTCAGGGCAGCCTCTCCTGGCCTCCAGTGGCTCTGGGGAGAGGGAACAACTTCCACCAGCCACGAATCCAGTTTAACTGGCCAAGCAAAGCCACCAGCTGGTCACTTGACCCACCAGCTCGTTGGTGAAGTTTTGTTGCCATGACTCAGGTCTGTCTTTCACGTTACCTCTTTCCAGTCTCCCCAGTCTTCCCCAGGGTAAGAGCCCAGCGCCCAGAACCCATGTGGCTTTGGGAGAGCCCACCATCTGGACACAGATCACAGAAAAGTGTCAGAGCCAGAGGTTCTGATCTTGGAGCTTGTTTCCATGATATTTTTAGACTCTTCATGGTCATTATTATGGGCTTCTCAATATCCAAATACAACCTTCATTTGTTCACAAAATATTTATTGAGCCTCCGCTACGCACCAGGTACCCTCCCAGGTTCTGGGCATGCCATCATGCACAAATGAAGCTCTCTGCCCCAGTGGGGCTTGCGTTCTAGTTGGCATTCCATGTTTTAGAATACTCAGTCTTCTATATAAATGCATAGTTACTGTAATATTAAATGAATGATTTGATTAATATTTTTCTACTATACACAAGGAAAAATAGAGCATGTGAGGGATTTCTTCCAGACATATTTTTCAGTCCATGCTATTCTAGTCTGTTCCCATCCTATTTATTTAACTTCTTGAGAGAGGGGAAGGGAGGGACAAAGACAGGGAGAGAAACATCTATCGGTTGTCTCCTGTGCATGCCCCGATCGGGGCTAAAACCTGCAGCCCAGGCATGTGCCCTGACCGGGAAGCCGCCGGTAACTTTGGCTTTGCATGCCTCGCCCGACCAGCAGAGCCACACCGGCCAGGGCCCCATCTCAGTTCTTAAGAACATGCTAGGCATTCTCACGCTGACAGGCTGATTCTGTCCCCTTAGCTACTCCCATGGGAAACCACAGAAACAGAATGTTGAGGCCCAGTTGGGATCTTAGCATCCAGTGCAGCGATTTTCCATCTTGGTTTGTTAGCAGGTGATGCTGACACTTGTGGACTGCTCCCCTAGGTTCTGCACAGCATGCTGGCTACATCCCCCTCCTGCTGTCCAAGCAGGGCCCCCTAAGAACCTGCACTGGGCAGGCCCCTTCCCAGAATCCCAGCACACATTGTCCTTCTAAGCAGGGAGAGTGGCGGCGGTGTCCATGTTCACGGAACGTCCTGTGGGTAAAGCCCCGCGGCCCTGCCTCTGCAAGGGGTTGGCTTTGGAAACTGCTCATCTCTTTGCTGCCACAGAAAGAATTACATTAAGAGCAGAACTAAAAGATCAGCCAGGAAAACCATTAAGAACTGTAAGTGAATAAATTACAGCAGCCACAGAAGAAATTTAAAGACCTCAGACATTACTGTATATGAAGCTGGATAGGAATAATTGATGAGCATGCAAAAATGGTCGAACACTAGGTTTGGGCAGAAAGAAGAAATGAAAGGCCAGAACACCCCTCCTGGACCAATGGGAGATGAGGACACAAAGGCAGCTAAGTCCTTTTGAAAGTCAGTTACTTGAGCTGCAGTTCTGTAAGCGTAATGTCAGCCCTGACAGTGACCAGGGAGTGCGCCAGTGACCGGGGAGTGCGCTGTGCAGGGGAGACTCCTGGGTGCAGGGCTGTTTCCGCAGACTCGGGAGGAGTGTCTTTCTGCTGGGAATGCCGAGGCCCCAGATTTCCAGTTAAGACCATCATAATTCTGATGGCTGTTGAGAAAATGGAATTAGACTCCATTTAGAGAACATTCGGCCTAATGATGTTTAGTATTTCCTGGGACCAAATAATGTTCCCAAATGTGCAGAAATGGATGTTATGGAGAACGTGGTGATAATCTGGATTATAAAGTGCCAGCAGCTTCTACTGGAGGGGTGTTTGAGATTTCAGCTCCACTCATTCTTTATGAAGTAGGTTCAGATTATCCTGCCTGTGGGGCCCTCGTGCCTGGTCAGTGGTAACTTAGGGAAACCTGGGGACTATATGGGAAGGGTGCAGGGCTGGGTTTCTCAGTCTTGGCACTTTGAACATTTGGGGCCAGATAATTCTTTTGTTGTGGGCACTATTCTGTGCATTGTAGGATGTTGGGGATCATCCCTGGCCTTTCCCCGCTAGATGATTCTGCCCACTAGCTGCCAACAGCACCCTCCACCCAACCCCCTCAGCCGTGACCATCAAAAAATGTTTTAAGACTTGGCCAAATGTTCCACAGCGGGGCAGACTCCCAAACCCCACCTGCTGTGGAGAATTACTGCTTTAGGACGACCAGCCAACCATCCCAGTTTGCCCTGGACTGAGGAAAGTTAGCACGTGGGACAATGCATGTACACTAGGAAGAGTTGGTCACCCAGCTGTGTTATCAGTATGTTCTATATTGTACTAAAGTTTAAAAGTAAAAAACCAGGCTGGTGTGACTCAGTGGGTTGAGCACCGGCCTTCGTACCCAAAGGTCACTGGTTCGATTCCCAGTCAGGGCACATAACCAGGTTGCAAGCCAGATCTCTAGCCAGGTCCCCAGCTGGAGGCTGGTGAAAGACAACCACACGTTAATGTTTCTCTCTCATTCTTCCTCCCAGTCCTTCTCTCTAAAAATAATGAATAAAATCTTAAAAAAAAAAAAAAAGTAATAAACCAAACATTTTGAAGTCTATCTTTGACCAAGGCCTGGGGGAAAGGAGCGGGAACAGTATCATTTCGCGTTAGCACATTTTACGATACTGTAAAGGCGTTAGAGATAAAACATCCTTTTTCCTTCAGTGCCTGTAACCTGGAGTCGTGATGAGATGGGCCGCTGGGAGTTTTGTTCCTGGCCAGTGGACCAGGAAGACATGATCTGAACCATGCCGCCTTTCTAGAAGAGAGGTTCTTGTTTAACACCTCGTAGTACGTTTGAGTGACAGACTTCTCCTTAGAACTGTAGGCTGTGTGACAGTCTGCATCGTGAAAGTGACAGCAAGAGTGGGGACTCATTTAATTCCACTTTTGCTTGCAGCCCCAATAACTCATTACTGCAAGGAAAAGGAAAAGGAAATTTCACTTGCTCGATGAAAATGATTTGAAAAGGATGTGCTCTGGGTAAATGGGCCTGTTAGTGGGCTTAAAAATACTTAAAACGACCTATCATAGAACCTGTTGTAAATGCCACCTGCGCCTGGCCTGGTAAATGACTGGTACCAGAAAGGCCTCCTATGAAGTCCTACCACCCATCTTGGCTGAACAATTCCGTTTCAAGGGTGTCTCATTGGACAAGGTAATTGATTATAGAGCTGTGCATCCTGCAAGTGTTGGTGAATAGAACAGCTAAAATAAGGATTCTAGACTCCGGAGTCCTGACCATTTACAAATAGGAAAAGTCTCAGTGCAAATGGAATATTGTCAGTGTTACTCACCTTCCAGGAAGTAATAGTTGCTTAGGAATGTGCTTCTGCTGGGAGGCTTTTAAATGCATTGTGGAGAGAGGGCAGCTTGGGCCTCAAGAGTGCCATGCCTGAGCGCCTACTGAATCTGGGGAGGGGTGCAATATAGATGGAACCCCTGTCCCCCAGGAAGACGGTGGATAGTGGGCCTTGATGCTCGCAGGCAGTCATAGGTACTTTGTCTAAGCTCAACAGTGCCTATCTGAGGAGATCTTGCAATTCTGTTCCAGTCCATTAAAAGCACAAGAAAACCACTTGCCTGCCTGAGCAGATCCCACTTCTTCTTACACTACATTGTCCTGTCACTCTGGGGTTGGGGCCAGAGAGGGAGGGAGGGAACCCAGGGGAGGTTTTGCTTGAGACCATTTCCTGCAAGAGGGCTCACGGCGACCTTCCGACCTTCCGACACAAGACGTCAGCCCCCCGTTGCGCTCCCACGTCAGGGACTGAAAGAATAAATCCTAGGCAGGAGCTGTAAAAACACCCGCCAGGAAGCAGCGTTCCTTTTGAGCAGTGTGAATGTGAGGTAAATGAGCAGTTACTGCAGAGATGATTTTGTAGGAGGGAGACAGCCTGCATTAGGGCACGAAGAACTCCCACTCGAATTCTAAAGCGGCTCCAGCTTTCTCCCCACGGCCCACCTGATGCATGGCCTAGAGCACTGGGTTAGGTCTGTCCGGCCAGCCACTGAAAATACATATTTGTCTCTGAAAGAGCAGGTCCTGGATGCTGTCAGGAACAAGAGAAACAATTTGAGGAGACGTACAAGGGACTCAGTATTTTACTGGCGCTGCTTCTCATTAAATTTCATGTCCAAAAGGGATGGGGGATTTGGGGTTCTATAAGCGTGATCCTGCCCTCTCTTTCCTTGGTTATATCAGCTTGGAATTCAAAACAGCTTCGTGGGGTTCTGTATAGCCCCCAGGAGCTGTGCGTCATCCTGCTGGGTCTGCTGCACCACTAGACACTGGTGTCCCAAACGCTTGGCTGTAGGCACCAGCACAGGAAAGAAACAAAATGGTCATGTCTGGAAAGACAGAAAACCCCGGGGTATGCTGCTGGCAGGGCTGGGCAGCGGAGAGAAAATCGTGCAGACATATTTAAGGAATATATAATACTCTGTCTAAATATAATACATAAGGAATTCCCTGGGCCTGGCCTCTGAAGGGAAACAAAACAAAACTTAATTAAGCCCCTGGTTTACAGAAGGTCTTGGGACCAGCGCCTTTGGGTTTCCTTTGTGTTAAGGATCTGCTTTCTGCAAATGCAGGCCTAGTCCCTGTTCCAGGGGCCTGATGGCTCTGTCATTGTACTTGTTTCCTTGGGCTGCAGCGACAAATTGCCCCAACCTGGGTGGCTTGAGAACAGCACACATTTATAGTCTCACAGTCCTGGAAGCCAGGAGCCTGACAGCAAGGCGCTGGCAGGGCTGGTTTCTCCCAGGCGCTACTCTGGGCTGTCCCCTGGCCTCTGCTGGCGGGGACAGCCCTAGCCTGGGAACTGTGTCCATCCACGCAGCTGGGCCTCTGTCTTCACATGGCCACCTCACGTCCATGGAGAGCCGATCTTGAGAGCCTTAAGAAGTACATCTATAAAAACCCTATCTCCAGTTCAGGTTGAATGCACAGGTTAGGATGCGGGTGCTTTTCTGCAGGGAGATCCAAGTCAACCGACCACGGTCATCTCCGAGTTTAGTTTTCCTTCGCATCTCTCAAGTTGCTGTTCTCTGTTGCTTTAGTCCCCTTTCAGAGCATGGCCTGTCGTCAAGCTGACGTCTGGCTCTAACTTCTGCCTCCTTCCTCCCCATGTCCACGTTTAGACACCCCTTCCTGCCACGGCAGCCACGGCAGCCACGGCACTCCTAGTAGACAAGGCCAGTTGCCCAAACCCATTAAACCTCCCAGCCACTGAGTTCTCCGTCTTGTAAATCGGATCTAAGAGGACAGGCTGACGATCCTATGAGGTCCCCACACCAGGCCCTCACACGTTGGAAGGGCACGTGAAGCGACACAAATCGATAGCCAGTGATAAAGACCAGTGGGACGGGGCAGAGGTGGTGCAGAGAAGAGCTGCCTCAGAACCGCCCCCATCGCCCTCGCGGGCCGCGTATCCAGACAGATGTGGGAGCACAGCGAGGCTGTGGACAGACTCTGATTCATTTCCTTTCTTTCCTCTTAGCAAACTGCCCAGTTGGGCCAGAGCTGTTGTTCCCAAGATATTTTATGTTACGGAGAAGGCTTGGAACTATTATCCCTACACGATTACAGGTAAGCCCTTTGTGCGGCCAGTACGTTGCATGCGATAGTAAGACGCACCAGTAGTCAGGGTTCCCTGATGTCGGGTTCGTTACCCGAGCAGAGTTAGGGAGATCCCTAACTTCCCTCTCTGGTCAGTAGTCCCCCAAGCAGGGAGATGGGGAGGGGGTAAGCTAAACCATTCCCTTTCCGTCTTAAAATGATTTTGGTGAAGGAAAGTGAAGCTCTTTTAGTGACATTTCCAGAGGACTTTTATCCTTATTGTTCTCTGATTCCCCAGGTAATTTGGGGGTGGGGTTTGTTTACAAACAAGTTGTTTATTTCAACTTGTTTTACAGTGCCCCCCCTTTCCCCACACCCCCAAAAGCACCTTGACTATAATTGACGTCAACAATTGCGTCGCTTCCCTCTGTCTCAAACTACATGCTTTGTGATTGGATGATATGAAAATCTTGAAGATCACGTTTCCTCTCACTTGTAATAATGAAGTGTTGTTCGTCTCTAGGCTGATACTGAACTAGAAGTTGTGGCCAAAAATATGAAAGTTTGCTTCCTGCCCCCAAACACATGAAAATTCAAGATCCCACTTGAATAGCATCATAACAAGCTCTTCTTTCTGATTAGGAAATCCTCTGCTGGAATTATCCATCTTTAATTCTGCTTTTATAATACCAATGCTTTGGTTTTTAATTAGCCACAAACCCATAGGCTAATTGAGTCTTGTCTTACAGCCCTTCTCTGACCCAACCACCAAAGTATCATATGAAAGAGTTTCAAAAGCAAACATGAAAACATTCAGTATTTATGAAAGTTTAATTTTTGGAAGCTTTCTTTACCGCATTTGTAATAATTAATATGCATTAGTGTATGGTAGCTCTATGGTTTTGTATGTAAGTGTGGTCTAAATTACCATTTTTTTCTCTCTCTTTTCTTTTCCCTCTCGTCCAAATGAACATCTGGGACCAGAATACACAGTAAGTTTTATTTAATCATTTAAAAATATTCAGCATATGATCAGTGGAGTAATTGAAACCTCTCTTGTATTTCTCATCTTATCAATGTAATAAAAATGTAGAGGAACAGTTCAGAATCAGAACTATTTAAATGTTGGCTATTACATAGTTATATATAATGCAATAACTTGAATGTTCTCACTTGTTCCAGAATATGAATGTTAATTTAAAATGTCTTAATAGTTAACTTGGCTTGTATTTCTAAATAGCTTGACTGATCTACTTGTCATACATAGTTCACTGTAACGGGAGAACAGTTTCTAGAACTGTGATATTAAAGAGATGGTGCTAGTTATCAATGGAAGATGGTGTTTATACTTAAAGGCTGTGGCTTCATCCCTTATAGGAGAACCTTAAAACTAGAAAGACATATATTCAGACTATATACTCAGAGCTCTGGATTGAATCGTTTAGGTGGCTTGATAAAACCATTTAATTTATTCATTTCCTACAAACCTTTAGGGTCATTAACTCCCATGAAAAAGAAGAGATCCTAATATATATTATATTGTGGTATTTTCATTGGATTGTTTCCCAGCGGCCAACAGTTCAAACTGTCATACCAAGAAAATTGTTAACTGAGCTGTCTCAATCCCAATTGCCAAAGGAAGGGGAGATGGTGAGGGAGAATGGAGAGAAATGATTCACCAGGCCCTTGGCAGGACCGTCATGCCATGCACATGTAGTAGATGCTCAATAAATCAAATAAATGAAGTCACTCATTCTCACTGAATTTGTGAATTCATACTTGAATGAGTAGTTATGGAATTGAATGAATGAATTGAAGGAACGCATGAGCCAAAGCAGATGATCCAACCAGATACAGCAGAAGTATCACAAGGTTTGGAGTCAGCCAGCCTGAGTGTCCCTGGATCTGCCACTTGATGGCTGAAATTCTTAAGGGGGTGACTCCCAACTCCCAGTTCTTAACTAGATGCTGGTCCATGACCATGTTTTCACCTGTCCTTTGCAAAATTAAAAAATAGAAAACATTCAAAGTTTTTTTCATAAAATAATTTATTCCATGTAAAGCTTCCTTTACATGCAATAAACTACATCTTTCCTTCTTGGACATTAAAATGTAATTTTTAAATAAAATAATAGGAAGACATACAAGGTCTGTCCCAAAAGTAATGAGCCACTGTCAGCATAATTAAAACAGTTTACGCGACCGATATTTTTGGGACAGATCTTGTATAATATTCTCTCCTGCACAATGTCCATAACTTCAAAACAAAGGCAATTCTGTGGCAAAAAAAAATACAAATTTTACATTTTGAAACTCAAGGAACCACTGCTTTGGAACAAGCAGCCTAAGTTTCTTCCAAGTGTCTCCAAAATGGTGTAATTCCTCTCATACTGCTGTTAGTAGAAGGAGTCAATGATCTAACACAGGGGTCAGAAAACTTTCTGTGAAGGGTCACATGGTAAATATTCTTCTGTTCTGTGGCCCAGTCTCTGTCATAGAAAGCAGCCATAGTCGGTCTGTAAAGATACTGGCGTGATCATATTGGGCCAGGCCGCAGGCCAGATTTGCCAGCCTGGCTATCATTTGTCAGTCCCTGATAGGTATAGAAAGCTCTCAGCACTTCTCTACAGAACAGGCAATTAAACACTCCCCACCAGGGCTACTCCCCACCCCCCTCCCCATTTCATTGCTCCCAGCAATTACATAATCTTCAGGGGGAGAATTTCCTAATCTTTTGAACCCTGCCCCCTTTGACTTTTGTGCACATTACTTTTCTGCAAGCCTCCATTTCCTCATCTTCAAGTGGGGAAAACGTATTAACTTATCTCATGGGGTGATGTGAAGATTATATTAAATGATCCACATCAACTCTTAGCGAGGTCCTTGGTGTATGGTAAATGCTCAGTAAATTTTTTTTTTTTTTTAAATTTTATTGTTGGTAAATGTTTTTTGTTTTATTATTTATTGTGCAGTTCTAGAAACTACCATCGTTAGAATGGAACTTCTGTGGGCAAATACCTGGTGCCTGTCGGCACAGACTGGGCTCTAATATTACACTGTCTAGGATATTATTTGATTTTATTGCTACCTCATGTTATCTCACTTTGTGCTTCTCCGAAATCCTGTGTGTGGACTTTTCATTTGAAATGTAATCAAAACAAGCTTGTCCCTGTAACTACACAAAGGCCTTATTTGTCTGGTAAGCCTTAAAGTTAGATCACCTTGACTCAACCTAAAGGAGACCTTCTCTGCCTCTTTTTAGCTTCTGGTGGCCCCAGGCATTCCTTGGCTTGTGGCAGCATAACTGCAAACACTGCTTCTGTCTTCTCTGCATAACTAAAAAAAATAATAATAATAGTTTTATTGATTGACTATAGAGAGAGGAAGGGAGAGGAAAAGGGAGAAACATCAATTTGTTGTTCCACTTATTCATGCATTCATTGGGTGCTTCCTATATGTCCCCTGATCAGGGATCGAACCCACAACCTTAGTGTATAGGAATGACACTCCTATATGAGCTGCCCAGCCAGGGCTTCCCTCTGTGTCTGTATTTTCATATGGCACCCTCCTTACTGTGTCTTTCTCTTTGTAAGGACACCAGTCGTATTGGATTAAGGACCTACCCTAGTCCAGCATGACTTCATCTTAACTAATTGCATCTGTGGTGACCCTAATTACAAATAATCTTAGTTCTTCAGGATGTGATCTTAAGTTAACATTTATTTATTAAACACAGACCCTGTGTAAAACATTGCGCTAGAAGGCTGAATTGAGCAATAACCACTTCTCTTGGGGAAGTGGCAATCTGGTGATGTTCCAGTCGAAGCCTGCAAGTCATCAGCAAATCATGGGATTTTCTGAGACCAGCTGGGGCAGGCCGTTCCCTCAGCCCAGTGGACAGGCTGGCACCAGGCCTGCTCACTGAGCTGGGTGAACCCTGAGAGGGGCTGACAGCAGAGGCTCACCCCAGGGGGCAGAATGCAAGGCACTGGAGCATCAGCTAGATAAGCAATTACAATGTGAAGAGAGGTGCCTTGGCCCCTGGATTGGAGTCTTCAGCTTCAGGGATAGGACTACAGTCCTCAAGAAAGGGGTACAGGCAAGAACAGGGCACAGCCATCTTCCCTAGGTCAGACAAGATGACCATGAGATGCTGGGATAATAAAGTTGCTGGCTTCAGCCAGTAAAAATATCTGCTGCAAGCAACTAGTTTTTAGTATACCATAGTGTTCCAAATATACATGGCATATACTTATACTAAAAGACCATCACATATTTTATCTGGCAATCCCATTGGGACAGTGGTGGCCATGAGGCAGAACTGGTCTCAGAGACCAAAGTACCAGAACCAGGCTGGAAGAACAGGGTGCACTGGAAGACCAGGGGAAATAGAGGACAGAGAATTGTATAAATTGGGAAATTGCCCTGCAGTTGCCATGCCACGTGAATACTAAGGCCAATCAAATGACAGGTCAGAACAACTTAGCCACTCTTTGCCTCAGGATTGGCCCAGGAAGTGAAATGGATTGAAGGGGGGCAGAGTTGGAAAAAATAAAATGAGAGCTGATGAATACATAACTGTCAGTATTTCAGGGAAAACCTGTGCTAAGTATTAAAGTGCAAGGAAGAGAACTGTGAAAACGAGAGAAATTCTGTCCAGAAGAACGATGGGAAGATTTCTTGGAGAAGATGGGGTTTGGGCTGGACCTTCAGAGTAGTAGAATTCCCACGTACAGACACCTGCTCTGTCTTCGTTTGCTTGGGATGCATGACTAAATACCACACACTCGGTGGCTTAAACAAGAGACATGTATTTCTCATAGTTCTGGAGGCTGGAAGTTCAAGATCAAGGTATTGGCTGATTCGGTGTTTGGTGAGGGCCCTCTTCCTGGTCTGCCAAAAGCCACTGTCTTGCTGTGTCCTCACTTGGCAAAGAGAGGGAAAAAAGCAACCTCTCTGGGGTCTTCTGATAAGGGCACTAATCCTGTCATCAGGGCCCCACCCTTATGGCCTCATCTAAACCCAATTACCTCTCATAGGCCCCATCTCCTAATATCATTACGCTGGGGGTTGGGGCTTCAACATGAACCTGGGAGCAGGCATACAATTCTTACTTATGGCATGCTCATTCCAAGCCCAATGGCTAAGTGATATCACCAGATCCTGGTCATCTAGATATGCAGAGTCCAAGTCAGTGTGGCTTTGAACATCAGGTCAAGGTTGGATTTAATTCTCCATAGGGAAGCAACATTGTTCCTGTCTAATCCACTTTTTATTTTCCATCCCAAATATAGGACAGCTTTTCTTTCTGTCTCTCAGCGACTGGGGGAGTTGGGCTGTCCTCTCTCTGGCTGCAGGTGCATCCTTCCCATCCCCTCCTCTGTGTTCTCACGCCCTCTGCCCACCCCAGTGGCCCAGACAGAAGAGCCCGCCTTTCTCTCTGACCACAGGGCCTGCTCCCAGGATTTATGTATGACACATGCTTTCAATTATCTTCATTTTTCTTCCTATGTTAAGTGCTTTCTTCACTGGTCTTTTAATCCCCTGATCCTTTCATCCTAAATAACTCTGCTGGATGTCATTCTAAGCTTCATATTTCTGCCTGTGCCTCAAAGCAAAACTGCCCCAATGCCACGCTCCCAATTCAGGTCACCAAGCCCTGCCCCTCCCTCCTGGAGGCCAGGTATGTGTCTCTTTTCATAGGATTATCCCAGAGCAATATTTTCCTGGGGTCCCCTCGGTCACCTATCTGACTGTCCAGCCTATTACTGATACCTCATGCCACCCTCATCTGACAAAATCCAGCCAAGGGAACTTTTTACTTAGGATCATTTAGAACTTCAACATTATCACAGTTATGAAGACGTAAAAGCTTCTTCATCACCACGAGTGACTGGGTGTGTTTAGGGATTACGTGGAAATTCAATTTGCCTGGAAAATGGAAAACATACCTTTCGCTTGGTTATGGGGGAAATCTTAATTGTACAATAAACAAAGAACAACACAATGACAGTTTTCCAGAGGACAGAGCATCCGACTAGTTCTAGTTCTTCAGAATCCGTAGGTCCTTCTGAAGTTTGTCAGGTTACAAAAGAGGGTGCCCCAGGGACACTGGCTGCCTTCCAGAGTCACTGATTCTGTTTGTTTAGGGCTAAAAAAAGGCAGCCTGGGGTATGAACAAAGCTCAGCAGCATCTATTCAGCCTCAGTAATAATGAAAGGAGGGGAAAAGGATTTTCTTCTCATTTGTAAGAATTTGACAACCTCAGCTAAAGCAAGTCGATAGGAGTGACCTAGAATATACAGTCGCTCTCTATATTTTGCTGTTCTGATCATCCCAGTCCACAAAAACATCTTTTGATAAGACTGCAGGAGAGGTGGTGGCAGATGGGGAGCGCCATTCTATTAGAATAGCTGGCCAGCCCTGGCTGGTAGCACAGTGGATAAGGCGCCGGCCTGTGAACCCAAAGGTCGCTGGTTCGATTCCCCAGCCAGGGCACCTAACCAGGTTGCAAGCCAGGTCAGTGGCTGGAGGCAGGTGAAAAGCAACCATACATTGATGTCTCTCTCCCTCTCTGCCTCTCTCTCTTCCCCTCTTTCTAAAAGAGTCAGGAAAAGCAAATGGAGACAGATCAGGAAGGAAATGACTCTTGAATGAGAACTTCAAAGAGTATTGAGTTGCTCAGGGCTGGTTTCGTCAAACCTAGAAGAGGCAAGGCTGTTCACAGCTGGGAAAGAGTTAGTCTGTCGTGAGGTGTCGTGTTGGTCCCCCGCCCCCATGAACTCAGGTTATCTTCCCAGGGGCAGCAGTCTATGGAGGTATTTTTCTGAAAGCAACTCACTGTCCTGGGCAGGAATTCACTTGCCATCTTGGCTTCGTCTGCTTCCCTGATCATTGAGACAGTTGGTGAGTGTTGGTAATCATTCCTCTCAGGCCTCCTTTTCCTTCTTAAGCCCTCCACACCCCCAGTGTCACCTTCTGTGAGTCCCAGCCAAGGGTTGTTGTAAAAGCAGGGACAAGTCCAGGGATCACAGATTTTAAACCCTTCCTTGCTTTTCTCTTTCCCACTTTCGGTACTGAAAATTGGATTTCTCCTCTACAGTTTATTAATGCCTATGGAGTTGTGTTCCATTCAAGTTGGCGAGATCTGAATAAGTAAGAAGTAATGATTCCCAAACTGGAGACATTTTGTGGGGCAGATTTCTGTAAAAACAAAATAAAGTGCACCTAACCGTGCATTTCAGTGATTAGATAAAGTCAGTGAAAGCTTGCCCCATCTCTTCTGACCTTTCTAATCACAAAGATACTGTGAAATACATGACAGTATATATTTAAGTGAGGACTTAGCCCAGCTGGGTAAGGGGAAGATTCTTACAGCTTTTAACTGAACCTGAAGGTTTTCTGCCTGGCCATATGCCAGCCTGGGTTTGGGAAGTCCCCCAGTTCATTCCCATTTCTGCTATTTGCATACACTTCCTTTTCATGTGATGTGGTCTGCCTATCTCTTTAAATTCTTGTCCTTCCTCTGTTGTGTGTAGTAATCAGTATTCATGAGCATCTCCTGCTTATTTCCACCTTGACAGGTCCAGCCCTAGATTGTAAGCCTGAATTTAGTTTTCCTGCCTGGTTTTCACACAAGTGTAGGTCGCAAACCACGTCCCCCATTGAGAAAACATCCTTTCATTCATGTCTTGCTCCCTCTCCCGCCTGGCCTTGCTTCTCCATGAGTTGCTGCTACTCAGCGTGCTGCTGGGCAGGAAGAGGCGCCATCAATGAATGAACTGACAGATGCACAGAGGCCCCTGCGTAGGGTGCAGGCGGATGGGAAGCAGCGGGGAGGCTGCCGTTCATTTCCCTTCTGTGGGCAGCAGTACTGTTCTGCTCTGCGTGCTCTGCCCCGTTCTCTTTCTGGTCCTGTGTCTCTGGGATCCCTTTTTCTTCTTTTGTGCTGCCTATAGTTGGGAAGTTGTTCTCTGGCCCTCATCATCCTAGTATTTACATGCAATTCCTGTTCTTCGTTGCTTTCAAAATCTTACACTTTTTTTTAAAAATCTCCACTTGGGTTCCTTTTCTCAATGTTCTAGAACTTTGTTCTTTGCCATTTTATTCTAATTACCTTCTCACTATTTTACCACCCGTGTTATCTCAGGGCAAAGTCATATGTGGTTCCATATTCTTGGAACCCAGAATAACAAAGGAAGCCCAAATATCTTCCTTTTTTTCCCTTTGCATCTTTCCCTGTGTGATAACTGAGATTCTGAGTATCTGGGGCAGCCGGACAGACATCTTCTTGAAACTGGTATGTGTATGGAAGGTCTTCTATGCATAAAAGAGAAGCATGTTCCCCTTGCTGGTGGCTCAGTGAATGGGCACTGGCCTGCGAACCCAAAGGTCATTGGTTCCATTCCCAGTCAGGGCACATAACCAGGTTGCAAGTCAGGTCTCCAGCCAGCTCCGTAGCTGGAGGCAGGTGAAAGGCAACCATACATTGATACTTCTCTCCCTTTCTTCCTCCCTCCCTGCCCTTCTCTCTAAAAAGAATGAATAAAATCTTTTTTAAAAAACTAAAAAATAAAATAAGTAATGGGGTAACTTTTCTGTCAAAATGGAAGGATAAAAATTTCCTGATGCAGAATAAAGAGAATTGAAAAATACTTCAAGATCTAAGTGTCTCCCAACTGCCTATATATAGATTCACTACCCACAGTCTCCTGTTTCACAAACAACACGACCTCCAGTTCCTGGACAACAGTAAATCCCAAACTCCAGACCTGACCTCACTAGACCTGTGGGACATTCTGGATGGAAGTCTCCTGTTGGTACCATGTGGACCATTTGCAAACCCAGTTTTATTAATGATCCCATCTCAAGCTGAAATTCCCTGTATGGCTTTAGACTACCTTTAATAGGAAAAGAAAGAATATAGTACCAGGGAATCAATGTCTTCAGGGGAATTCCATTAGAGAAAAGGTCAAGTCTATATATATAGAGCTTAACGTTCATTGCTAGCAGGGAACACATGTTGTCCCGAGTCAGAACAAGATGGCCAGGGAGGAATGCATTGAGTTCCAATGAAAGCTGAAAGGAAATGACCTTTTAAAAGCATGTAGATAGATCACCTGCTCCAAGCCAGCTTCTCAACTCTTCCATTTAACCATCTTCATTCCAAATCTCCATACGAAGTTCGCTCTCAGACATGGAAAGGCTCTGGCTGGTGACCTGGAATAAGACATTGAGTTAATTGGGCTCAGTCTTGGTTTTCGGGCTTTCCTTTTCTTGGTCCCAAGATTTCATGTATATGCCTCACTAGCCACCATGTCCCTGCCTAACATTTTATTTGGAAACTAGAGTCTGGTGTCATTGAAAAGTAACTTGAACTAATGAACTTCGCTGGTCCTGCCCTGTATTAAAATTCCATGAACGAAGTAATGATTCCCAAACTCCCCGATTGACAACTCCTCTGCGTGCTTATCAGTGCTCTTTATAAGATGCTCTTCCTTGAGTTAAAGTGGACCTCAAATGATGAGACTATTTGGAACATCATGTTATCTCCATTCGCCATAATAGAATTACTTTGGGATATTATTGTTTCTCGCATCGATATTTCAACTCTTTCCTGCCCCCTCTCTTCCTCTCTCTCAAATCAATAAGCATGTCCTTGGGTGAAGGTTTAAAATAGAAGAGTACTTCAAACAGTGCCTGATGGCAGTGAGTACAGTATCAACACGACTGTCTTTAGTACCTGAGCAATGGGTCACATCTATCAGGCCCAGACTGGACACAGGATGCTGGCAATGTTTACTTTGGATCATCATTTTGACCTAAAGCTATTCTAAAACTTCCTGGGGTTAAGAAGCCTCCAGGCCAAATGGGGAGAACCTGGGACCCTCCTCAAGTGGGTCTGTTTTTAATAAGCCCTTTAAGGCATTGTTAAGTACATTTTAGAAATACAGTTAAAGAATGCCTGCTGGAGGGCAGGGCGGATACCTGTGAGCTTCCCAGGTTGGTTTCACCCTGCTCTGCCCGCTGCGGGAGTGTAGTGTGATGTTAATGTCGGTCTTCAAAGTGCATGGTCACATTCTTCTAGAAGTTTTTTTGTGGCGTGCTTCTGTCTGTGGTGCAGAGCACCTAGGGAGCCTCAGACTCCCCTCCCGTGTTCTACCCTCCACAGCCCCCATGCCCACCCCACTCCCGCTGGTGTGGGTCAGCAGCCAGGGCCTCCAGCGCCACCCAAAAACTGGCCCTAAAATTCCTAGTCTGTTTGCCCCTTTCTCTCTCTCTCTCTTTTTTTTTTTTTAAGATTTTATTTTATTACTTTTAGAGAGAGGGAAAGGGAGAGAGGCAGAGAGGGCGAGAGACATCAATGTATGGTTGCTTTTCACCTGCCTCCAGCTGCAGACCTGGCTGGAGACCTGGTTATGTGCCCTGGCTGGGAATCGAACCAGAGACTGTTGGGTTCTCAGGCCTGCGCCTATTCACTGTGCCACCAGCCAGGGCTCATTCGCCCCTTTCTCTGTAAGACTCGCTGCATTTAGTTAGGTTCTAAGTGTTTCTTATCTCCATGGCAACCCTAATCAATCACTGGGCTAAAAATAGCCCTTTCATATTTCCAAAGCGTGTCTGTAGTGAATTGAAAATTTAGCTCTGCCATGCGCTCTGCATACACTGCTCTTGTTTCCTTCCAAAGTGAGTCTTGGAGAGGCCCAGGGGCCTCACCCATCTTTCCTGGCCGCCTTCTTCCCAACTGCAGGTTCCCCATCTCTTCTGAAAGATACCAGTACAGACCTTCACATTCAACAAAGAGCCATCGCTTTTCCGTGCTTTTGGTTTGAGGTGCTAGAGCTTTCACGGTGCCTGCTGGTCACTGTAGAGGGAGAGGTTCACGCCAGTGGGCGCCACTGGGTATGGAAGGCCAGTGATAGAAGCCCAGAGCCTGGCCAACAAGGAAGCTGGTCACTGCAGGGAGTAGATGACAGCAGTCCTAGCAAGACTCTTCTGGGTTGGGAGGATCTAAACAGGAGAATCAAAGAAGAGATCACAAGAGATCCTTTACCTTATTTCCCTAGTTGCTCCATGGCACCATTACTGCTTTTAGGGTGTTGAGGGTAAAACAAACCCTGGATGTAATAAAGTAAATGTTTGTTGCAATTCTTCTGGCTCTTAATAGG